>JACSZP010053010.1:0-10804 GCA_016161895.1 Pinna nobilis | reverse complement strand
GACGGACGACGGACGATGGACGACGGACCACGGACGAAAAGTGATTTGATAAGCCCACCATCAGTATGATGGTGGGCTAAAAATAAGAACAGAAATTGCAATGTATAACACTCAACAGAAGCGTGTGAAAATATGCCAAGTGACGAACAAAGTTTAGATATATATGTACATTTAAGAAGCCATTTCCAATATTTCAAATGAAAAGCTGATTTCATATTTGCTATAGTCGTATAGAGATCCACTACTTTCAGCCAGGTAGCTGGGTTTTTTGTCTCCTACAGTTATAGAATTTATTATAATGACTCCAAAATGCAAATTATAAAATGAAATCAGCAAATCAATTCAGAAATGAAAACATGCAAATGACATGCAAAGAAAATGAAACGATATAAAAATAGAAATGGCAATGAGAAACAGAAATATGAAAAAGCAATATAATAAAATCAACAGTAATAATAATAATAATAATAATAATAATGATAATAATAATAACAATGATGATGATGATGATTATGATGATGATGAGTATGATTTTTATGTTCTGGTTATGATATGATAAACGTTACATAAAAGACACACAATTTCATGCACAAACATACATGTATATCCTTTAAAACTTTAGTATTTTGTCAAACATTATAATGCAAAGATACATGTATATATCTTAAATATATGTGTGTTATTAGTGTTACACATGTAATATTATAAATGTGTTGTACCTTACATGTTTCAATGAATGTGAATGCGTTGTAGCTTATACATATCTCAACATTTACATATATACCTGTACATGTACATTTAACTCGATCTATACATTAAACTAAATACATTTTTATACATGAAAAGGTGTAATATCTTTGTTTCAATGTTCAAAATGTCAGGTAGAGTGCACAGAAAGAATAAGGTGACTTGGACCTTTATGTGTGCTGTATAAAATGCAACATCTTTTCTCTGGACAAGTTGTTTTTTTCAGAACTTAAATAATAAAGTTTTCCTGCAAGACCTAACTTACCCAGAGTTCCCCTAATACTGAGATCTGATCGTTCAATATTTGTGTAATAGGTGACATGTTTATGAGTGTATATAAAGTAATATAAAGTCGATGTTTATATCACATGGCAATTTATTGCGTCAAGTTTTACCTTTAATTCTAACATTAAATTTACATGACTGCCATTGTCTGTATAGGACACTCCTCCTGCAGGTATTTTTGACATTTATTGAGGCGTACCTGTATAATACTTCTTAGGAGTACATTGTACATTAATGTATCTGGATACCCACATTTAAAATTCATTTTATTTCTGTCCTGCTGTTGTTTAACATCACACTAGAGAATATCTTAAATTTACTACAGTAATATTGAAAATTTCACCATATGCTTATGAGAGACTTATGGCCACTGGGCAGTGAGATACCTGTATATCATGCCAACATCAGAGTGAAACAGGACCTCAGTTCCTAGTCTCATACAAATCTATAGTGTAACTTATCTTCAAAGACCACTACTGTTAGAGATTACATGTACCTGTCTTGAAAGACCACTGTTTTGAGTGACTATCTGTCTTGATTAAGACCGCTGTTGTAAGAGACAACCTGTCTTGAGAGACTGTCGAGAGACTACCTGTCTTGAGATATCACTTTATACATGTACAAAAAATTTTCTTTAGATAATCATAGATAAAACTTGTCATGAGAGACCAACTGTGTACAAAGACCACATTAACATACCAGTATGTGTAGGGATCTCTAAAGACAGGTTCCACTATATTACTTTTCACTCACAAATTTACATGTACATACAGCTACACCTAAACACAGCTATACACCTACACACACATTTTATTTTATGTATAGATTATGATTTATGGTTTCATATCTATTATTCACTCTATATTCTATATGTTTATTCTTCCTCTTTCCTTAGATAAGAACAACCCAACACAGAGCATGATATTTTATAAAGGATACAGCGAGTGGATGGGACGTATCATTTTTCAAATTTTGCTTAAAATGCCGACAGAAATCAATAAATACACAACTACAGTGTTGTCCTGGCCCGAGGACAAACTTTACATAACAAAGGGACCTCATCCAGGTGTATCACCTGTTGAGCTACCTGTTGTATAATCTGTGTATCTACTCACCTGTACAGGTATATAGTACAGGTATTATTATCAGATATCAGGCATCGTATTAAATATGGCTCAGATTTCCTTGTGTAGAATGTTTTGTCCCTTCAAGGTCAAGATTTATCTGGAGTGTCGTATTCTACAGGGGTATGTTTGTGGGTCACCTTCATTATTATATTAAGGACATAGTAAATCATTCAATTCTCTACTTGGTCGCAGCTACTTGTACTAAATACTGCAAAAATACAATTTAGTCACCATGTAGATACATGTACATATCCAGGTATGTACATGTTTATACTCAGGCTGGTTTATTTGACTTAGGATCCACCGACGTATTAGAATAGACAGCTCTATGAGATCCAAATAATCACCTGGATTGCAGGTAAGAAGTGCAGATGAAGTCCCCTTGATCTCTACAGCTCATGCATTGATCAGCATGTAAATAGCTGTATCAGATAGAGAAATATTCAGACCTCAGTCATGACTCATAAAGTCTGCAGTAGAGTGACTGTGTTCATCTCATAACCAAGGTGTTCAAGTACTAGTCACAATGTGGCCTTTACTGTCCCTTTGAGAAGACAGCATAAACTATCAAATCAAAGGAATGTGGGTTTCAATTAGCAATAGCATCCAATATAGATCTGTCACTGACTAGATTCATGTCCTTAAAGCAGCAATAGGTCCAAAGGGAAACCTGCATCACCTAACAATATCATGTGTATCATACATGTACATACATACATGTAGATCATACAATGTACATACATGTATGTGTATGTACCTTAAATGGTATGTGTTATAAAGTAACCCAAAATAACAAACAGACAAAAAGTGACAAATACAAAAATAATCTATCCTGATGATTCCATTATGACGGCCACCACGACAAGACCCGAGTAACTCCATCATCTTATGTAAATCTATAAGTCTGACTATGCACTATGAACTATCAAGAAACAGCATAGTTTATGTAGATACTAAGGTGGATATATATATAAACAGTGTATACCTGGGTTCATCACTTTATATAATGGTTTGTACCCGGTGCCTATTGTGATGTGTTACAAAGACCTTTCTGCAATTTTTTTTTGCCCAAAATTTTATCTGTAGCTGCCTTTTGTCGTCCTTAACCTGCACACTTCAACGTATTACAGCTGATAAAACTTGTGCAAATAAAACCTTATCTGGCTCACTCATGTAATGATTACAAATGAGTCTGCTTACAGTAACATATATACCTCCCCTGACCAATGTAAACATTAGAATTACCGGTACAGAAAATTCCTATGTTGTAAGCTTACTCCGTAAAAAAATATGTAGACCCAGACTTTACTACAACAATTATTACCATGCAAACGCAGACCTTTATAACACAACTGTAGTCATGTCTCTGAACTGGTAACAATTGTGATAGACAGTCTGCTGCTCCCCAACATACCTCCCCATACCAATGTAAACATAAGAATTACCGGTACAGGCAATTCCTATCTTGTAAGCTTACACTGCAAAAAAGATATGTTACCATGTTGGCCCTCACCTTACTACAGCAATCAGACATTTCTGCACTGGTACATGTACATGTAACCAGAGTGATACTACAGTCTGACCAGCTCCTAAAACAAACAGGTCAAAAGACCTCTGTCTGACCAGCTCCTAAGATAAATATAGGTCTAAAGGACTTCTGCTGACCAGCTCCTAAGATAAATATAGGTCTAAAAAGACCTCTGTCTGACCAGCTCCTAATATAAATATAGGTCTAAAAAGACCTCTGTCTGACCAGCTCTTAATATAAATATAGGTCTAAAAAGACCTCTGTCTGACCAGCTCCTAAGATAAATATAGGTCTAAAGGACTTCTGCTGACCAGCTCCTAATATAAATATAGGTCTAAAAAGACCTCTGTCTGACCAGCTCCTAATATAAATATAGGTCTAAAAAAAAACCTCTGTCTGACTAGCTCTTAAGATAAATATTGGTCTAAAAAGACTTCTGCTGACCAGCTCCTAAGATTTAAATCTCTCTCTCTCTCTCTCTCTGAGTGTTTTTATGGATTAATCATACAACACATTATATTAATACTACCGGTATTATGGAAATAGTTATCTTAGATGCCAATTAAATTCTTTAATGTTTTCTTTTTGTTTTTTTTGGTGTGTTTGTATTGTAGTGAGATTTGTTGTACATGTAATTAATCTACATGTGTGTCTAGTTTCACGTGCAATTGTGTATTATTTTATTTTTGTGTAACATTTGCTTGGTAGTTTTTGAGATACAGTGAAACTTCGCTATTAAGACCACCCAGGTGACTGGCTAAAACTGGTCTGAATAGTGAGGTGGTCTCCTAAGTACAGTGGAACCTCGTTATTAGGACCATCAAAGTGACTGGTGGTCTTTATGCGAGGTTCCACTGTAATGAGTAAAACATGCACAGAGTTCTTGAGTATTTTTCTGTTTTTCTTTTCTTTCTTCATTGATGTGTTTAATATTTAATTCATGCTGGATTATCACAGATATAATAATACATGCAAGGTTTCTGGTCTCCTTTATATTACGGGTATGATATGTCTAACAATATCTCTGGATACACATAACATAAACCAGATACACAGAGCAAGAAGCAGGGCTGGAGGGGTGACAGTAGAACAAATACATAAAATAATCATAAGATAAGGGGTGACAGTCGAACAAATACAAAATATAATCACAAGACAATGAGTAAAATGTGTGTTTAGGTTACATTTACAGTTGAGCCTCATTAATTTGGACGTCAATAATCCAGATGCTTCCCCTTCCAGAGGGAATATGCTAGGGACAGAATTTTAACCCTTTCAACCCCAAGTTTCAGAATGGATTGCTCTTTTCTATTGTCATAGACCAGTTCATTATGGTCTGTGGTGTTGAAAGGGCCAAAGTTGCATTTTTCATTATAATTCAGACGTATTGACTGGGAACAAAGACGTCGAGATTAACATGGCTCCACTTACATATGCACCGAGACAACAACGAAAGTCACATCAAATGCATGATCATATAGTCATATTCTTCACTTATTATCTTAAGTACTGTTAACAGGAAGTGGCTGTTGAGGGGCGGGGCTAATGATTTCTTATTAAAGATGCAAGGCCAACGGGAAATTGAAAATGTAATTCCCAAATAATAATTTCAGATTTACAGGAAGTCATAATAAATCACTATATGGGCTTACCCTTCAACTATACAGATAAACTGACGTTATTCTGATTCTGGAATAACACAAGGACGTAAGTGTTGAATCCTGCATGATTCCGCCCATTGTACCCCTGCTTATACATAATCATTCTGTCATCATATCCTATGCCCAGTAGTCATGGACCCCCGGCCCTACCCTGTTTCCTCAGTTTATAGTCTCCCAATGGAATAGGACCTACTGTATACAAGGTTATTTTCGCCCTGTGGTTTTTTTCCCCCTAATGAGCTTGTAAATAGTTTTGCCCTGTTTCAAATTCGCCTAGTCTAATCATTATGCTATTTAATGACTGAATTTACCATTTTTAATTTGCAGTCTTAAATTTGCTCACTGTAGATGAGGGTGAAAGGAGTGAAAATAAAACAAGGGTGAAAATAAAACGGGGGTGAAATTATAACAGGGGGTGAAATTATAACGGGGGCGAAAATAAAACGGGGACAAAAATTTCCCTGTATACAATATATCTCTTGAATGATAAAAATATATTCATTCAAGTAGCTTTGCCAAGTGTCAAGTTTGGTTATAAATTAAATTTTTGATTGTTGATAGAATGTCTATCTATGCTCAGATGTTGATCCACGTCAGACTATCACTATATTCAGCCCGAGTACATTCAGGGGATGTCAACATGTACAATATAACTATCAATATCTAAAACAGGAAACTAAAAATTTCTTCGAATAATCAATCTTGAATGTAAACTATCTTCTTCAGATAAAGCATGGAGTTGTAACATACCTATAGTGATTTGGACACTTTTAGCCTCCTGGAAGGTTTTGCCATTAAATCCATTGTGGGCAGTACATGTGTATAATCCAGTGTTCTCCAGCTGGACATCGGTCAGAGTTACAATACCATTAACAGAGGCGATCTCCGTGGCATTGGAGCCATCATCAGACTGGTGTGACCACACATACTTGTTGATACTCGTGTCTACATTGGGTCCACCAGGTTTGGGGTTACCAGAGGCGGTGCACTTCAGGACCACTTGGGTCCCCACGGCATACTCTGAAAGTTCTGGGGTTCTTGTAATTATTGGTGGTCTGACTTTATCTGAAATAGAAACAGAAATGTGCATGTGAATTTTAATCCAGACATGTCTGTACACATATGTATTCAGTATATGATGCTTTGATGTGGATAACGATTCCACAAATTTGTTTCTTGACAAGCTGTCAAAGAATCAGTGCAAAATTAGTCCAATATAATCTGCACATATCACGTTAACTACTTCACTACGTATTATGACGTAATGTTATCTTTATGACATTGCATAATTAATGTTGCAAAATATTCATTTCAATGACGTATATATACTCTCCATACGCATTCAGGAAAAGTTAATGTCATGACGGATGTATTTGTCATACGCACTGAAGTGGTTAGGCAACTACAGTAAAACCTGATTTACGACCACCTGTATATAACGACCAGCTTACATGTACCACAAAGATTCCTCTTTGCTGTTTCGAATGTAATAAAATTTGTGCACAAACAAACTTTTATATATAAAGACCATCTCTCTATAAAGACCTGGGCTGGGCATCATAAAACCTGAAAACTTACCTCAGGCTGAGAATTTTTCAATTTTAATCAGAATTCAGTATTTGCATTAGTTGATTAAATTCTCAGACTTCAGCAAGTTCTTAAGTTTTATGGTGCCGAATACAGTTTTCTTATTTCTCTATGGAGATCGGTACATGTTCTTGTGTCATTGTATTCGACTGAATTTTCATTGCTTAAGATTTCTTCAAAATGTGTTTTAAATAGGTAATTTTGTTCATAACTGAACACATGGGACACATCAAATTCTACTTGGAAAAAGATCTTGTGCCTCTAAATTTACAACTTCATATGAACCAAAATACAAATCATCCCTACTGAATATCAAGGAAAATTTTTAGACAGGATTTCTCAATTTACGAGTTTTCACAGGTGATTTTGACAAGTACTGATCAAACTGCATCTGGTCACAGGCTGATCTTAGGCTATGAAACATATGTTTATGCCAAAGCCTGCATGCTTCATAGAACGAATAAACTTACAATAAACATTGATCCTTGGGGAATTCCTATGAGGTTTCTCTGAGTCCGACCCCGTCAGCAGATCCTGGTTAACAGAACATCTTATCACGCTCTGGTCGTCATCCTTCGTCATGGTAATGGTTATTGTACTGGTAACATTAGAGTAGCAGTCTCCGTCCATGTAAGTCTGTGAAGCTGACGTCAGGGAGAACGGCGCTGTGATGTTACTGCGGTACTTCCACCACAGTATCTGACCCTTTGGCTTTCCGACGTCCGCCGTGCAGTTAAACTGGACTTCCTGATTCTCCTCTATATCCAATGTCGGGTGCATTGATGGCACCTCGTACGGTATCTGGGCTTTGGCTAAAATTACAAAGTGAAAGTATATCAACTAACATCAGCATACATCTAGTCTTCTAGAAATATTAACAAAAAAGGAGGTCAATATCTAAACTGGTCAATATCAACCATACCTGTTAGTCTGTCACTGAATATTAGTTGAGGCAATGATTGGTTGTATCATCATTTGACATCAAATTCAAGTTTCTTTCATTTATACCATACCTCTAACAACCATTAAGTAGGCCCACTGTAGTGAGGGTTCTTACTGTGCCTACACCTACTGTGACATACAGGACAGTGGTTCTTTGTCATCCAAAGTACAGGGACAGCCAACTGCAGCGTAATACATATATTCAACATCATAGTCAGAAGGTCAACTGGCACTACATTTAAGCCAATCACTAGTCTACCTGAAACTAGATTTAAGGCACACTAGTCTACCTGACACTAGATTTAAGGTAATCACTAGTCTACCTGACACTAGATTTAAGGCACACTAGTTTACCTGACACTAGATTTAAGGCACACTAGTTTACCTGACACTAGATTTAAGGCACACTAGTTTACCTGACACTAGATTTAAGGTAATCACTAGTCTACCTGACACTAGATTTAAGGCACACTAGTCTTCCTGACACTAGATTTAGGCACACTTAAGTCTTCCTGACACTAGATTTTTGGCAACCACTTTCATTTTTATCTTAAGCCTACCTCAGACTTTATTCAATACATAATATCATCAATCATATTTATGAATTTAAACACACTTTTTGGTCATTAATTTGTTATTAATGCTGATGGATGAGGAAAAATATAACATATATTTCCAGTTATTAACTTTGCTTGTAACTGTGCTTGAATAAAGTGTTCCATGTATTTTTCTGGCAATTAAATATGATTATTTATTGATAAATGTAGANNGTCTGTTCTTGAGATGATAGTAAGATTGTAAGATCTGTGTATTATACTATTGGTTTTCTGAGTAATTGCCACAACTAAGTGCACCACTTTTAAGTCTAGTTCATCTCATCATTGGCCTATTGTAACAAAAACCATACCAATAAGCCCAACCACAGTGGTGTATAATGTGAATATAAATACAATGTAGGCCAACATGTAAAAATTGACAAAGCTGTGCATGAGCATTTCTCTGTTCTCTCTAATACATGTACTAGAGAAATAGAGATTGATAATAGAGAGAACACAGAAAATGCTTTGTTGATTTTGCATTTACTTGTCATTTGAACAAATTTTTTTTGCTTATTTCTTTTTGCTTTACGCAACACTCAACAATCTTTTAGTCACATGGTCGCGACCAGTTTTTACTGGTGGAGAAGACGGTCACGAGTTACAAATGTACCGGGGAAGAGACCACCGGCCATTCACAAGTAAACTGGCAATCTTTCTTACATTGTCAGTTTAGGTTCCAGTGAGGGTCAAACCTACGCTGACGACACAGGTGAGAGTCTAAATGGTTCAAAGTGCAATGCTGAAAATTTACAATAGTAAGCCACACTTCAATGTCAAGGTAAGAAAATATAAAATTTGAATATCAAAAAAATGAATTCTTTTGAAAGAGTGTAAAAGTGAAACGTGAAAATCCTACCACTTAATGCTTTAATGTTATAGCCTTGAATGCTTAAAGTTTTGCTAACAAAAGGGGTACAGACCAAAAACTATATTAACCCCATCTGAAAATTTGTTGGTAGATACAATGAAAAATGTTTACTTACAATTGATGGTAACATTTGTTTCGGCTGAGGGAGAGCCACCTCCATTTGGATTTGAGAATTGCACCACACACCGATATCTCCCCTCATCTGAACATTTCACTACGTTGACCTTCAGTTTAGCCTGCATCATCGTGGATGTTGGATTAGTCAGCACTGATCTATTCACATACTCACTTTCTACATTACTAGTGAATGTTGGGTCTGGTTGTGGAGTACCATCCGGGGAAAATGTAGCAATAGTGGTATAAATATTTGTTGATGTCTCTTTCTTCCAACTAATGCCATATGGAGAGACAAAGTCATCAGTTTCAATAGTATATGTGCATATCAGTTCAAACGAGGTCTCCTCCAATATGGCAGTCGTTGATGGACTTACACTGACCAGCAAACAACTGACATCTGAAAAAGATATAAAAAATGAGAATAAATAAAAAGATAATAAAAATTAGAAATTTAACAAAATCAACTCATACTAATAAACATGTTTGATTTGTTGTATTATCATTAGCAGGGCTTTTATATATGCAGTGTTTTCCCTTCGTTTTATTTGAACAGGCTTGAAAATGAATTGAACAGGCCAAGAACAGGGGTCTTAGGGGTTTCTCCCCTTTTAAAGATGTTCAAACCTTAGATTTGAACCGGCCAGAAAATTGCTTGAAACGGTCAATTTGACCGGTAGCCGGTTCTTAGGGAAAACACTGTATATGTATTTCAAAGTTTATAGCCAATACTGGGCTATGTTCCCAATGGCAAATCATCTCTTTTCCCCCTATTTTTCGCCAAAAATTCCCAATCATGATACTAGATAAAAATGATATTCAGGCAATGTGTTGCCAAACAGCAATCTGTTGTCAAAACGCCACAAAATTCCCAATTCCAGTGCCATATATTACCAAAATGGTGAGGAAAATGCTCTGTCAGTTGTTTAACGTCCCACTAAAGAATCATTCATTCATATTGGGACTTCACCTTATGCCAATGAAAGGTGGCACATTTTGCTTTTGCTCGGTACATGTAAAGCCAAAGAGCAGGGAGGGTTATCAGCATGCGAACACCTACTGGTAACGTGAAAAGGGACCTTGGTTTTTTACTGTCTTATCCAAAAGACGGGGATAGCTGTGATCCACAGCATGGCTCGGATTTGAACCCAAGACCACAAGATCAGATGGCCAACACACTTAATACTAGGCCATGACAGCCCTGGCCCACCTCTGACGAAGCAGGAGTGTGGAGTAATTAACACAAGATCAGATGGCCAACACACTTAATACTAGGCCATGACAGCCCTGGCGCACCTCTGATGAAGCAGGAGTGTGGAGTAATTAACACAAGATCAGATGGCCAA
>JACSZP010052996.1:0-18799 GCA_016161895.1 Pinna nobilis | reverse complement strand
TGCCGGATGCATAGATATTTTTACATAATTAAACCGAGTCCATATATAGTCTGAGCTTTAAACGTTTTCAAAAGTGTTTCGAAATACATATTCCGTATTTTTCATTTAAATTCCTTTTAAAAATAAGTCGGGACATTAGATACATGATCTTTTTGTCGCTTATAATATTGCTGTAAAACTATTCGCTAATTATTCTTATTTCATAAATAATTTGCAAGCCTTATGATTTTTAAATGTTATCGTATGTAAATGTGTTCCTTGTTGTCGTCATTTTAAATAGTATTGCTCTGTTTGCAAGAAGCATATTTGTCGAATACATAAGAGTTTTTAACTTTATAGTATATTTTGCATCTTAAGAATCTTCAATTCAACTGAAATAGATCTAAACACCTGTGTAAACCATTATGATTAGATAATATAATTTCCAAAGACACTGAAATAGGTTTTTTGTGACAATACAAATAGCGCTAGACGGCTTGAAGATAAGAAAGTTGGTAACCGTACAATCTCCCAATGGATGAAATTCGAAAACTTTCATGTCCTGTACACAGTTTTAGAGATTTAGTAGAAAGTACTGAAAATGAAGTAATGAGATATATTTGCTAGTCAATGCCAAATGAACTGCTGAAAATGTTGTGTGCAGCATTTGTATCAAATTCATGCTAGCTATTACATCTGTAAAGCTCATGACATTATTTTACATTGAATGAATTGCGAAGATTGTAATCATTTGTTATGATTCTTGTACTAGACAACATTACGGAATCACTAAAATTTATAGATAAGAAAACATTTTGAAGTTCGGGAGATTTAAAAAAAACAATTAGAAATATTATTCTCTTAGTTAATACCTAGTTAGTTGTCGATATAGAACGACTTCGTTTTCATGCAGTTTCAAAATGGTGACATATTTTGAGCTTATGGCCCTAAATTTAGGTTTCTTACATTTTAGTAAACACTGTCATTTGTGATTTATTTCTATGTTACTTTGCTATCGTCCTTGCTTTTGGTGTTTCGTTTTGGTTTGTCCCATTTTTTCTTTTGCTTGAGTACTAACGTGACATTGATCGTTATTTTAGATAAATGTATATGGTGACACAAAACAGGTTTTACTGAGAAATATTATCTATGCTAACGACATTACCAAATCCAGCGAAGCATCATTTACCCGACGCCACCTACTGATAAACGGCACCTTGGTTTTATCTTCTCGTTCGAGTACAGAAAAAAATCGCTCCCTCCTTATATTGAAAACTTTAAATCTCCCATCATGAAGGGCTAGCACTTAACCACGGACGACAATCTATGACCATGTTTAACTTATTGTATCATTATGGGTGTCGTGACCTAGTGGTAAGCATGTTCGATTTCGAATCGAGAGGTCCAGGCCCGGTAAGGTTTGCCGTCCCTGTCTTTCGGATGAGAAGGTATAAACAAAGGACCGTGTCACAATAGGTGTTGGCACCCGGTGACGTCTCCATATAAGTGAAATATTCTCGAGTGGAACGTTAAACAACAATACAACAAATACAATTGTACCATTAATGACTCTTTGCCACACTTAAAATTAAATGAAATCGAAATTTGTAAAATAAAACGAAAAAAGTACCAAGGAATATTCGATATTCTTAGTCCAAACAAAAGCTTGGATTTATGGTGGCTCAACTTTAAAACTAATTGCAAATCAATAATGAAATGAGAACAGGTGACCGACCGAAGTCAGCGCCCCTTGTTGGTATGCCATACCCGTCGCAAATGTTCCATGGAAACCGAATTAGTTTGGTAAAATGTCTGTTGCAGGCATTCTATTGATAAAATGTCAGTAGAAAACTGTCTAAATTAAGAGAGGTTGTCTATTCCCGTACGCCAGATCTCCTAGATGTTTTGAATTTAAGTATGCCTTTGACACTTCATCTTTTTATGTATCAAATATATTAGATGTTTATTGCACAATATTCATTTTCTCTCGATTCAACTTTAAATTTGGTATAATTTCTCTGAATAACAACTAGTTTGAAATGCTTTTATCTTCTAGGATGTCAATTCTTTTTTACGATTCAATAACGAGTTACTTTGTTGTGCTTGATTTTATAGCGTTATGATAATAGAGAGATTCGTTGAACGATCTCTAGATATATTCAGATGATATACCAAATAAATATATTTCTCTTATGTCAATACGCATTTTCACATGTTTTCAAAAAAAGTTATTGATCTTGCTTATCTTAGATTTTTACCGATCACACGACGCCTTAATAAAACTCCTGTGCTTGCGTACTATATGCCGTAAACTCTTTTCTTAAAATATGATAAGTATAAACCGCCAAGTTTATGTTTTTACAATTCCCATGCATTAGTCTATGTTTGCAGTAGGGTAAAAAATGTGAAATTGGCGCGGTCTCTAAAATGTATATTTCGACAATTTTTATCACTTAGTTTTGGTTCATAGTACAACCAATTATATACGTTTAATTAGAGAGTCAAATTTATGGTGATTTACGAGAATCATTTCCGATTTGTTAGCGTTTTGATAAAAATCATTATGCCTTTTATTTTGAAGTGATTAATCGTGATATATTTTAGAGTTTCAAAAGGATCACAATAACTATCACGAGAGCAATAAACTTATAAAGATAGTTGTTAGCTGTTATCAAAGCCATCAAACTTGCATCGTATTTTAAAAAAGGGTAAAGTAGAAGATACCAAGGGGCATTCCAAATTCAAAAAGTCGACGACAGACAAAACCGTGGCCAAAACAAAAAGGAGACAAAACTACACGCACAAATACACTTATAACTAAAAATAGGATAACAGGAACCCCACTAAAAACCGGGGGAGAGTGCAGGTGCTCCGGGAGGGTAAGCAACTCCTGCTCCACGCGTGGCACCCGTAAAGCCATCTCAATACAGAGACGCAAGTGGTTGGATCAGGTGCCTATTAGAAGTAAGCATTCACTGCCGATCGTCACATCTGACTTAACACCTAGGTCTTGATCAGGTAACGGAAACATCTGCAGTCTATATCGGTGTTTAACGAAAGGTGTAACAATGTCAGACAGCATGCGACCCCAATACAGGCCATGCTGGCAAACCACACCGTTATACCGACCAAAACATGTACAAAATGTTGATGTAAAGCCCCAATTACCAATTAGCGTTATGGGCAACATACATGTATAATTATAGCCTTTAAATACACCTAGAACATAATTGTGCGATCGATCATCGTTTGTTACCTTTGCCTTTTCATATTTACTGTAGTGAAATCTAATATCAAAGAGAAAACAATATTTTATACCGTGGGAGTTTTCGTCAAAATTCCGAAAATTATTCTATAAGGAGAAGGTTCTTTAAAAAAGTATTGGTGAAAATGGAGACATATAAGCAATTCAGTATAACAGAATTATTTCCCGAGAAAAATGCATGGTTGATTTAAAATTTGCGCTTCCTAAGCAACGATGAAGATTGTGAATTTTCACTCTAAATCAGGTAAATCATTTCTTCGTGCTACATTAATTCATCCTAGAGGTAACAACAGTAGTGCTACTGACATTGTTAGACCTATTCTGGAGGCATGAGCCGCTATATCCCGAGAGCTGTTTTAGTTTGCTGTCTATCATCATACGCGAGGTCATTACCAGTGATGGAAATTAGGTCAACCCCTACTGTGCCACCAAAAATTCATTTATTTTCTTACTAATTCCAATAGTACCCGAACCCACAGCCCCCTGGCATTTAGGCTAGTACTCTACACCCACCGCTGGTTGTATAAAACGTTGAAATATTTCTTTGCATCTATCTATCGAATTCAAAGTCCTGCCTTGTGAAAATGTGGGGTTGTCAGTTCCTCATCTGATTATGTTTTGTACACCCTTTATATTTGCTTTTACGTTTTGTACACCCCCTGTATTGTTTTTTCTGTTAACGGCAACACAAAAACAGTTCAGAACGATCAATAGCCCGTGTTTATTGACATGTATATGGATTAATATGTCGATCTAAATCACTTCAATTTCCATCTTACTTCCATTTACCAATGTTTATTTTCACAACTGTTGGTTTGACTCAGCTCCAATAAGTAGAAGTAGCGATAGTTTATTTCACGGCAGAAAATCTATCATATGGTTTACTTTGGAGTATATCCCGCCTTATCACCCAAGCGTTTATCAGTGGTGATCAAAGTTTTGCATAGAAACTTTCCAATCACATAGACTGTAAATATCGGTGAAATGAACATTAGCGGACGATGATATCTTTACAAGATGCTGAAATCGGAAATGAATCAAATGCATTCTTCAACCATCTATACGGTATTTTTCAGCTTACTACTTTGTGGTATGGCTTACAAGTGTCGTAAGAGTGAATTTGTAGGAAATAAATAGCAATTTTGGTTAAATTAAAATTTGACTTCACATTTTGAGAAACTTTTCATATTGTGTAGGTGATAAAAGGCGTCATAAACTTTTGGACACTGGTGAGGATTTTTTCATCTGAAATGATTTAAAGAAAACAATTAGAGCGTCTCTCCCAAAAGGTCGAACACAAAATATGTAATTTTATTTCAACTCAGAAACTCAGGTCTTCAAACGTGCTCTCTAAAGAGGCATCACTGAGTGATAAAAAATGGCTAAAGATATGTCCGCAGAGGGGCCTGCGACGATATAACTCAGTTGTGTTATTTATTCCATTAATATTTTTTATTGTATATGTATATCAACCATTTTTTGTTATAAGAGAAAATTCGTACTTGTACCTCGATGCTAGTTTTTTTAAATCATTTTATTTGAAAAAGAATTTTGATGATCTCGTGAAACTTGATAAACATGATAAAAAAAACGTTTTCAACATGCTATCAAGGTAATGATATCAATAATATCTTACAACTGCTCTCTGTGATAAGATGATGTTTAACCGCGAATCTTATAATAGTAACAGTGGGTTCCACTGAATGAGAAAATTCGCAACTTAAATATATCAGAAACACACATATAACATGTCCTAATTCTTGTATTCGAAAATGTTTAACACGACGGGTGTCACGCGTGGAGCAGGAGTTGATTACCCTTCCGAGCACCTGAACTCACCCCCGGTTTTTAGTGGGGTTCGTGTTACACTATTTTTAGTTATAAGTGTATTTGTGTATTTCTGTTTGTAATTTTGTCTCCTTTTTGTTTTGGCCACGATTTTGCCGGTCGTTGACTTATTCTATTTGGAATGCCCCTTGGTATTTTCTGTTTCACCCTTTTTACTTTGTTCATTTTTCACGAATCGTGAATTAGTGTAATATCAAAACCAGTGGTCATTCAGGTTTTGTAAATTTGTAATTATCAGTTATATTACTTATTTTGATTTTAACTCAACGTATATGTTTTAGATTTTGATCAAGGTTATTGAAAACAAACTTTTTACATTATGAAAACTTTTTCTTTAAATGTAAAAATTAGTGAAATTTGAGAATGATTACAAAATATTTCAAATCGGTGTAATCAAAATAGTTTTATATATGTTTGGGGTACTTCCAAAAAAGCCCAATGAATGGTTTTAAATTAGATCCTTGATCTTTTAGATCTAAAGTCTACGTGATTTTAAATTTCGCCAGTTTTTATATCCTACTTTTAGCGATTTTCATTCTTTTTTCGTGAAACAATCACCTCTCGGTTTACATATGACATGCGTAACTGTTTCTCCACAAACACATTTTCGCTTATTTATACACCTCCCATAATGATTCGGTCCGTAAATGGCTCCAAAGATTACTATGGCAAGAATTATTGGTACTGTGGTTGCTTGTATTATATATACTGTCAACTCCAAATATATCGGAGTTGAAGAGAGCGCAATATTTATCTCGTTATAGCCGATTTTCGTTTCTTCGAAATTACAGAGTAATGCATGGAAAGTGCATCGGGAATAGAAATCTCTTCATAACAACCGGTGCCTAGTTACATGTGATCTCCTTATTTGCGGAACTGACTGAATATATACAGTGGAGTAGATCTATAACGAAGTAAAAGGGAATCAACTTCTGACTTCGTTATAGGCATCCTTGGGTTTAGGCATCAGAAGTTACTACATGAATAGGTAAATAGTATTTCTTTTGGGGGATTTTATTCCTCTGCGTTACATTGCCGAATTCGTGTTCAGCTGATTCGTTATAAAACGACTCTACTGTATATTAAGGAGATGACATATGTGTTACACCGAGGGTTTCAAGAATTAATGTCACATTTCAAAGTGAGTCTTTAGTATGACTACTTATCTACATTACCACCATTATCGTGAAGCGTTTTCAATATTTGGGAAGAGCTATATATACAGACAGACAAAGAGGGTGTGAACATAAAGTGCAATTATGTATAAAACCTCATTGAAAACGTATCCTTCTTATACTGCTGATTGTGAACAGGCGGACAATAAAATGTATATATATGGTGCGTGTTCCAATGTTGTAAAAAGTTTCTCGCTTCTGAACCATCGATATAGTGCAGACAAAACAACCGTCTTTATGCGCTTCTCATTCATCACATGTTAGAGAAAACTCATACAAACTATTAGAAGTACCACTTGATACTCCGTTTCAAGGTATTTTATAATCTGCCTTAGACTGAGATATTTTACAGAATCTTTTTACAATATCTGCTCTTTGTATCTTTTCAGATCTTAGACGCGATTGCCTGTTTAGTCAATCTATCTCTACTGACTACCTGATCGAACAACGAGCTGTTCATATTGACTGTTTGACCTGGCGATCGCAAACACGCCTCTAAGAAATATTCTAAAATGTTTACATGACAGAATAATAAGCTGTCTGACACGAGGAGGAGTGAGTTTCTTCACGGCTGTCCAACACAAAGTAACGAAAAAAGTCAATATAGTTGAAAAATTGCTGCCATCATGAAGTATACGGAGAATATAAGTGACGTAATTTCAACACTTAGCAGTTTGTCGGATTTAATACAAACATATAACGCCACACAAGATGGAAACATAAGTCATTCCTGCACGGAAGACGTTGATGTGCAGACTGGAAATGCCACTACGATGAATGCACTCTGGGCTTTCAATCTGAGCTATTCCAAAGTGCATGGTTATCTCAGTGTATTCGTGTGCCTTTTTGGAATTGTCGCCAACATCGCAAATATAGTAGTCTTGACAAGAAAGAATATGCTATCGTCTACGAATGTTTTATTGACATGGCTGGCCGTAGCGGATCTGTCTACAATGTTGACATATTTTCCGTTTGCTTTACATTTCTTCATTCTGAAAGACTCAGATTTACAATTGTTCTATACTCGGTCGTACGGTTGGATATGTTTTCTGCTATTTCATGCCAGTTTTTCTGTCGTGTGCCATACAATTGCTATCTGGCTGACCATCGCTTTGGCTATATTCCGTTTTCTGTATATATGGTTTCCGACAAGAGGAATGGTATATTGTAGCATTTACAGAGCAAAGCTGACGATAGGTATTACAATTTTCTCTACAGTGGTCATCGTTATTCCGAATTACATAGTAAATAAACTAGTGTTCAAAGAACAAACGCCATGCATAAACGGAAGTACCGTGTACGTTGAAACACAATACACGTTAGGGTACAGGGAAGATGGCGGATTTGCATTGATAAGCAAAATCAACTATTGGGTCCAGTCAATTTGTATTAAACTTATTCCGTGTATAATGTTGACACTATTGACGATTTTACTTATAAAAGCTATGCACAGAGCTTACAAAAAACGCATGGCTTTAAAAAATCAGGGACGCAAAGACGAGTCGGACAAACATGGCGAACATAATAGGACCACGCTTATGCTTCTAGCAGTGGTAGTACTGTTCTTGATTACCGAATTTCCACAGGGGATACTGACGCTACTAAGCAGCTTTGATCAAAGTATCTATGACAACGTTTATACACCGCTTGGTGATTTACTGGATATAATGGCGCTCTGTAACAATGCCATTAATTTTGTGCTGTACTGTAGTATGAGCAAACAATTCCGTGACACTTTTATCAGGATTTTCTGCAAGTGTTGCCCAGAAAACAGACCCGGTTGGAGGAAAATGGGCGTTGTAAGTACAGAGAAAAATGGCTTAACGACAACTACGACGACTCATGTTTGAGAAGAAACTTGTTTAAACTGCACATAGATGAAATATGTACTCCGATACCAAGTGATTTGGGATATGTTTCCGAAATTATTTGTCAAGTGATTATTTACGACCAAAAGGTGTAACATATTTGTTGAACGATTATAAGTATCTGCGCGTTTTATAACTCTGTTTGGTACAGTCAACGGAACCTCGCCAGCATCCAAAGCGGTTCGTAGTTCCGTTGAAGGTCAGAGAAATATCATTCATTTTACACGTCTTGTGATTGTGAATACGAAATATTGAATTTTTGTCGCCATTCCAGCAGGACGTTCATCTTCCAACATACAAAATCCATCAACTATGTAAATATAATATAGACTTAACTAGCAGATACTATCTTATCTTCGAACGTCATGTGAAGCACATAAACATGTTCTCTGAGCAAAAACAAATACTTAAAAGCCGCATTCATCCGTACAGAAAAAGCCACGGTGCCGCTATGCAAATCAAATATATGGCGGTTTGTTTATTTCATCAACCTGTGAGAATGTCTTAATTTGTTGTGCAATAAGTATATGCTGTTTGTTAGCACCGAGCATACTTTTCGCTCGAGTAACAATGTATGGGTGGTCCTGTCTAACTCTGGAATTGCAACAAAGTAAGTTGAAATTTGTCAAGTGCCATTTTGATCTTAATTAGGAAATGGAATAGTAGCCATGGGATATTTCATTTTGATGTTAGGAAAATGTACCAAATATTTTGAGAAGTAGTTATCATATTGTTTTATTTGCATGAAAAATACTTTGTTCAATATGGCTGAACAATATCAATTCAATGAGCACACAAAATAAAGCCCTAAAACACTCAATTCTTAGCTCATTTAATAGAGTAGAATTCTAGCCGTCGATTTAAAACTTAAACGACAGTAAGGATTACCTATATATATGCTAAAAAGGAACTAAACTAAAACATCAACATATGAAATTAAAATTCTCTTTTAGATTAACATTACCTTAAATTAGTGTCTACTTTTTAGAGTAAACTTCTTTAAAAAATTAAACTAATCTTTAAGGAGCATTAATGTTAAATTACCTGAAAACATCTGTTAGCTAAATGCTTTAGTCCCTATCTTTGCAATCATGAAAGTCGATGATATTCAGGGGAAAACGTCTGTTAGCATGATTTTGAGAGACGCAACGCATTTTTTAAACTTACTTGACATTTTCCATCAAAGAAACATGAAAATTACATGAAAATAACTGGGTTTTGTTTTTTTTCCTTTTTTAAAAGAGCTTGTTCTCTAATCCATTTTCGTCTATCGATTGAGGAGGTCGAAAAACATCAGTAATCAAAAAGTAAGCTTTGAACTTAGATAAAACTTCTACTTCTTTTCTACAGAGGAGTTAATAAACAAAAATTGAACACAAAAATGAAACTGAATTAGGTTTTTAATCTTAGAAGCACAACATTTGTTTTCATGTTACCCAAAATTGTTTTGTTTTGTAGTGTGCTTGTCATAGGGTTCGAACCGTGTATAATTTAGCATACATCGTATAATAAGAATCGATTTAGCGGTGTAAAACTCCTCGCAGAATAGAATAATGCTATTAACATGGGTCAAAATGGGCGTAGATTTCAATTTTTCTTAATGTCCCGTCAGTGCAACGTTATAAAAATAGAAAAATGTAAAAAGAAAATGGTAGAAGACAAATGCTATATCAGCTTTTTATTATTTCTGTCAGTTCACAGCATAGCTTTATAGATAGACCAAGAGTATTAGACATGAGTTTTTTTCAATTAACGTTTCGAGTTTTGTATGCAGTATTTAAAGGTAACAGTGTACTTTTTGTATATCCACAATAGAATGATTTTATTCTTCTCTTGAAAAGATACTATTTGAAAATTAAACTTGCACTGTCTTTAGATGTTGAGCATACATAGATGACCATGGCACATTACATTAGTAAATACTTATCTTATCAGTATATGTAAAAATAGACTTATTTTCAGTATTCCATTGTTTTGTTGCTGTACCTTTTTGAAGAGAAGGTAACTGTAACCAACAATGGTCGATCTCAAAATTCCTGAGGAATGAAAAAAGCTGGTCAAACATGGACCCCTGGACACACCAGAAGTGGGGTCAAATGCCTAGAAGGGAAATAAAACCAAGTTTTACATATATAAAATAAAAATGCAAATGCCACACTATATAGGACGACAAACTTAAAATCGTCTTCTCAGAAATAGTCGGCTGTCTGTTGTCTTTTGGGGTCCTTTTATTTATTGTTTGCAAAACAAAAAAGGGCAAAGGCTTAGCATACAGAACGGGTATACTCTTGCATCTCTCTAAATGCCACGTTTTTTTTTTTTTGGTATATTTTCATAGGTTTTGTTATTATAATGTTACGTCGAATAACTTGATATATGAGAAATATGAAACAAAACTTTTATTCTTTTAGCTTTAAGGGACGTGTCGTGTTAGACCGGGCTTCGGTAACCGTTTGCCTTTGCACTCACAATTTATAATTTGCCCTCAGTCCAACTCAATAACTGTACAGTATTGTAATATAAAAGCTACATAAGAAAAGAAGCATTTTTACTTAAACAACCGAGTGCTCGCCAGGGGAGCGGAAGTAGGGAGTCTGAGTTACAAAGTTGTATCATCCATCAGATGAGATAGTTAGAACCAAGGTACCAAACTAATTATCACATTTGCGCGTGAAAAGTCTCACTTTTTATAAATAGAGTCCATCACAAAAGTCAGAATTCGTGGGTTTTTTGTCAGCTCAATGCTGCCATTGGGTAATTAAAATATTATTGAACGTGACTTAAGTACCCGTAAACCCAATCTAGCACCTTCGTAGATTTTAATTGCTACGAAAAAACACATTTTACGTACATGTTGTCTTTATTATTTGAATAAGATTTACTTATTTGTGTTTTGAATGATGATTAAGTGTACACATAGAGGAACAGAAGGGAGAAATGTACATTTGAGAAAGAAATTTACATCCCGTTTGTATTCCTGAAATGAACATTGTGATAGAATAAACAATTGAATAAATCACTATACGTCATAACGTGTTTTTGTATTTGAATAACGAGAGAAAGGCGAAGCATCGAACAGAAAATAAAGTGAAGATATTAAAAATAAGACTGCATACAACATGTTAGTACTAAGACCATGCAATGACTAGCGTTATTCGAACTTATTATTGTCAAGGGCAACACACAAGTATCCGAAGGAACTGCCCGATGTCAGAGAGACTAGATGAAAAGGTTTATCTTCTTGGTACCTTTTGCATCGAATCATTGACAACTACCTATGATCAGAGGGGGTTATGGCTTCAGAATTGGAGGGTTCGGGCCCCCTGTGATGAGAAAGTTGAACGCAAGAATCAGTGTAACTGTATGTGTTCGTATGGTGACATTCCTTACTACACAGTATAAATCCTTCAGTAAGTTTTAAAAAACATGTTTCGTCTTAATGGCAAAAAGATGATAAAAGTCATTATGTTGATACTGCTGGAAATACTTTTAAGTAGGCGCCATGGCTCAGTGTTTGCCTCATGACCGTTAGGCCGTGGGTTCGAACCCGCGTCGTGCTGCGATAGGCTTTTCCTGTCAGTCGACCGATGACAAAGTAAAACCAGATGTCCCGTATCACAGTAGGTGTGGTACGTTGGGGAACCCTCACTTCACTATAGCCATAATTGCCGAGCATAGGCCAACTTTGCTATACTTTACCGGCATTTATGACTTATCCATACAAGTGAAATATTCATATATCGGACGTTAAACAACAATGCAGAAAACAAACCAACCAATCAACAAGAAGTTATCAAAGTGCTCAATGATTCTAGCGTTTCAAAACTTCTACACTAATCGAAGAATGGATTTTGCAAATACAAATAACACAGCTTATATTTGAACGCAAAGTTCGACACAAGTCATCGGAAATTTGTATGACTCTACCGAAAGCGAAGGAAAATCAAACTGACACATAAAAGAAATTAAACTGCTGTGTGAATTTGCATGACATGCAATATTGCCAGCACGTGTCCTGTATAATACTTCATCTCGTTACATGCTTCTCTTCTCTCATAACAAAACCCAACTTCTGAAAACCTACGTATGTTCTAAATCTAAAAAGCTTCTCAGCTTATTCATTTTTGCGGTTTTTTTCTATTGTGTACTTAAAGTTAAGCAATTTTTTATTTCTACCATATGTGCAAATGTATTTGATGATAAATTTAACTAATTTTTAGCCAGAATTACTTTCCCGTGTTTTTATGTTAACCTAAATAGTGATAAACAAGTACATACCACGTAATAATAGAGGCTTACTAGGTTAACATGTCTCTTATCTCAGCAACAGATTAATTGAAATTTTTACCTGATTTTCACTCTATCCCCCATATAGAGTTGAAACGACATTTCCACCTAACCTTTACTTTGAAAACAGTGAAAATATTAATTCAACCATTTCGTTTTCTTAATACTGTTCTTGCATTATTTCAAAATGCTTGTTAGAGAATTCGAAAATCGTGGATAGCAAAACCATTATGATGAAAAGCAAAGCATCTAAACCAGTTTGATATAGGGAAATGAGCATCGTCTATTCCCAAAGCAGTTAAGTCAATTAAGATATCCAGCCTAAAAAGTTTCCAATTAGGACAATTACTTTGATGTATTCCCATTGATTATCATTCCGCAGATGAAAACAGCACCCAGGCGGCGTTATTATTAATTTGCAAATATACAATATAATCTCGAATATGTAATTTGAGGTAATATAGAATATATAGAATACTATGGATGAAATAAGTCTGTGTCGGATTCGCGTGTAAAATATACATGTTAGAGTATTAATTTACGCATTATCATACCTCCTGGGAGTGATCAAGAGAGCTGTAATGGATAACAATGTGATGATTTGTAGACGACAGCAACATGAATGGAATTACCATCACGCTTTACATTGTTTTCTTGACAAGAATTTTTGTGATCCGATATACAAAAAGATAAATATTTTTGGCACACTAATTAGAAATATGATTTTAAGATATTAAGAATAAATACGCCTACATAATCAAATACACCGCTAATTAAACGTATGTGTAATTATATAAAGATAGCAGGTACCAGCTTTCCTTTCGTCAAGGCCGTCGGACAAATGCTGACCTTTGATTATCGATAAAGGCGGGTGGGATCAGGTGAAGTAATATTCTATAAAAGACCATTTTCAATTCTGGTCCACCTAAAGATTCAAGTAAATTTGGAGAAGTACCGAAGGAGGCTCTCAAAAACCAAACCCCTTAAATTTAGCAAGTCCAAGATATTGTATGTATCACCGTGAAAAACAAATGCAAATTCCTAACGGGATGGGACCAGGTGTCCCGAAGGGGTCAGCGTCCCCTGTTGGCATGCCAAAACCGTCGTAAATGTTCCATGGAAACCCTACGAGTTCGGTTAAATGTTGACTCCGCTTGAAAAAGTCATTTGCTCTAGCTTTAACAAGCTTGATGTAGGTACTGTAACTGGCAATGTACAAGTATATCATCCAGCAACCTAGAAAAGGGATAAATTCTTGTTTCCTATGGTAGAACGTAATTTCAACGATACATATGGAACCTGTTTTTATTTGCTTTCATATTGTTTTTGTCACTTTCGACAATCTTTAAACAAAATGGCGATGCCTGATTTTAGAGAATTTAATGCACGTGTAAGAACAAAAACAAAAAACAAAAAGAAAACTGTCCGGCTTTGTCACTTTGTCACATACGTTATCTTATTCATTTACCAAGTGAAACGCCATAACGATTGGGCGGAACAGGTATATTCAATGGTAAGTGAACGTCATGCAACGTAATTTTCCGTTGGAATGCCGTTAGCGATAGATATCGTCTTTCTTGATGATAGAGCAAAGAACATCAATCAATTCCATTAACTTCTATAAGGAACAAAACAAATTCAGCAAAGACGGACGTCTTAATACACCAGAGGTGGGATCAGGTGCCATGGGCATGTAACAGCATCCCCTGTTTAATGGTCAAAACGTCGTGATCAAATTTGTTGATCATATAAACAGAGTCGGTCGTATCTCAACGTGCAGGGGCTTGCATAGGAATGAGCGTTTCGACTGTGGCATGATGGCTTCTTATTCATTAACAATGATTCTTGGAACCTCGAACTGTGTAACTGATCTATCACGGTTCCGTGTGTTTGTATTTAAATCTGTTTTCTCTGTGATTTGACCTGCTGCACTGACGGAATGTTCCTGCCCGAAATCCCGTGTTAAAGTAGGCGTAAAGTAAAAGATCCCTAAGTGTGTGTTGTCAATAATACGATGTAAACTGTGACTAAAATGATTTTCAAAGCGGAAAAAGTCGCTTAGGCAACTTCATTTTTATTTTATAGAGACCCCGTTTCCAGACTAGGGCTTTTGTTCTACAATGTATATAGATCTATATTACTGCGTATGATTAAGCACTAAGTTTGTGACGACATTTTTGATGCCGTCAAATAAATGAATCGGTAAATAGCTGTCTCAGGTCTCCATTGCTTACAGTAACACTTTCAAAGATACATGCGTACTGAAACAATTCCATATAATTTATTTTGCCAAAATCACATGTAAATTATTGTTTTTTTTTTCTTTTCATTTCCATTTTTTTTTACATCGGGGACTGACATGTATATTAAAACAGTTCTTTACGGAAACGACGACTTCAAATTCGAATTCATGGGTTCATTCATCTTCCATTCAACTAAAAATCTTTAAGTTTGGATAATATTTACGTTCTATTGAGTCGTTTCTACTACTCTCTTCTATTGAGCTTCCATTTCCCCTGATGATTACCAACTGCGGTGTGAACATTTATACATGATAGAGATGTTTCCGTGATAAAGAAGTTTCGCGTTAAGTTCAATTATAATTTACTTAACTCAAATAACATTTCTGTAAAGTAAGAAAAACTGAAAAGAGTACAACATATAAACCTTACTCCCAATATTTATCTTTGAATCAAGGTACATATGTTGTGCATGTTACTTGGCAGCTCCTACTTAGTATTTAACCTTCGACCAGAAAAATAAGAGATAAATCATTGATAATGTATGTGGTAGTTTTTCTGTCAGTGAGCAAATACGAATGTAAGAGATCAGATATGCTTTGACGTTTATCTCTTGTTTTCTCACCCAAATGATTTGCATCTTTGCCATTTGATATATTTCATTGCATTCGAAAGACGCTGTTAAGATATTGTACTTCCAAAAGATTTGTAAAGCTATGTACGCTATTTGCAATTCGTATTCCTGCTAATTCGTTCTTTTAAATTAGACAGCAGTCAGCAGTTTACATGACTGCTTCCATCAATCCATTCGCTTCAACTAAATGCATTTCCAATTCAGTATAATGTACGAGAAATGTTAAAAGGTTACGAAAGTATTACAAGTCCACTATATTCTGTCTATTTATTCGTCCACGTAAAACTGTCAAAACTATTTCAACCAGACCAGTTTCATAGAAATACCTTTCTGTGAATTACTTATATAGTATTTTTCACCAATTAATTTTAACCCATGGATATCAGTTTTTCAAAACCTGTCTTTATAATAAAATACAAAAATTTGAACCGTACAAGTTGTGGTTTCTAAAATTGTCTAAACGATCGAGAGAATATTTTTAGATACAATTTTCACATTTCGTTCCTTGCATTTTAGATTGTGGCTCATTTACTCATAGTAAAGACATTTCCGACTTTGGAAAATACTATGTTCATCTATTGAAATAAAAAAAAGACTTCGCGCGTAAGGCGAGCTATTCCCATATTCAAAGTAGTTTTTGAATTTTCATTGTAAATGTTTTATGGTCGTTTGAAATTACGAGTAAGAACATAAACAGTTTTTCAGTTTCCAAGACCCTGTTAATATTTGTCACTAATACATACAGCGACATCACCACATGCCGTACGTTAAAGGCGTTATATATCTGGTCATAGAGAAAAGAAGTGATTACCAGTCAGTTTGGCAGTGGATAAAATGTTGATGTGAGAAAACTTACTGGAGTTAAATATGTTCCTCAAATCATGGTGTGTTTTGGGGGGTTGACTAATTACCCTGCTTTTGAATTTTCACAAGACGATGGTCATTAATGTTATTACGCAAAATCTTACACGTTTCCTAAATTTACGTGTAGTTGTGTTTTGTCTTGAGATCATAAGGTTATGAGGTCGACCCAGATCGGACGAAGCAATTGGCGTTTCCTGTCCTAAAATTTGACAATAAAAACCGGGATCCTTCATCACAATAGAAGTCGAAAGACGGTATGGTAGGTATGGTATGGTATTGTTGTTTAACGTCCAATTCAAGAATATTTCACTCATATGGAGAAGTCACCGTGTGCCGGTGAAGGGCTACAAATTTTGCCTATGCCCGGCACTGTTGGCCGTAGAGCAGGGAGGGTTCTGTAACGTGCCAACACCTACTGTGACACAGGGCCTTGATTTTTACTGTCTCATCCGCAAGATAGGGACGGCCAACTGTGGAGTGGTGCTACGCGGCTCGAACCCGGATCTTTTGATTCACGGTCGAACATGCTAACCATTTGGCCACAGAGGCCCCAATTTGATAGTAATCAAAGTATAATTTTACAATGCATTTGTGAAGATACGTGTACATGTAATTATACCGTAGGAGTATTTGAAGGACTTTGTTATGATTTATTTTCAATTTATAATTTTGTTCTGCTTGTCCACTTCTCAATATCCCACTCAATAATATTACATATGTACGGGGAGACACCGTGACCAAGTGGTTAGCATGTTCGCCTTCTGATCGTGATGTTCGGGGTTCGAGCCCCAGCCTGCTGTGATTGGCTGTCTCAGATGAGATAGTCAAAAACGAGGTCTTGTGTCACATTAGGTGTTGGTACGTTAAAGAATCTCCTCCCTGCTCTTCAGCCATCAGTGCCAAGCATAGGCAAAGTTTGTCGCCCTTCACACCTGCACATGGTGACGTCTCCATATATATGTAAGTGAAAGATTCTTGAGTGGGACGTTAAACAACATTACATCCAACCAGCCAACCAAAATACAGTCACTGCTGAATGGTCAAACGTGTCCAGCATCGCCCAATTTCATTGCACGTCACTGGTATTGTTCACATCTCCATATAAGTGAGAGATTCTTGAGTAGAACGTTGAGCAACAACACAACCAACCAACGAAAGAGATTCTGCTCCCACAGATCACCTAGGTAATCACTTATCAGGCTGTCAATAATAGACCTCAGTGTCACTGGGCCAATGGAAATTGATTACTCCTCAAGTGAAATAGATCTCACTTAGAGTGTTATTGATAAATAGACACATTTCTGCTGTGTGGGGATTTGTGGCTTATGAATATTACAAGATGAGAAGCAATTCTCTTAATTACAAGTACACACTTAACTTAAGTGAGTGTTAATTTGTAAATGGTAATGCTTTCTGTATCATTGGCAGGCAAGGGAAATCTGTTTATCAAGATCATACACAAATGAACATTCTTTTTGGAGAGATTGCATAAAAGTATGGCAGTAGAGCAGGGAGGGTTCTTTAACGTGCCAATAGCTACTGTGACATGGGACCTCAATTTTTATCGACTCCTCCGTGGGACAGGGACAGCCAACTACATTAACTGTGACTTGGATTCAAACTCCGGACCTCTTGATCAGAAGCTAACCACTATGTCATGGCATCCCCAAGGAATTTGTAAAATGCTAAGCCAGTTTTTGACATGTGACCTTGATTTTTAGTGATAAACACACAATAGAAGATTCCCTGAGAAATTACTCACATCCCAAATTGGATTTGAACCTGCAACCCTTCGGTATCAATAAGAACACTCTACCATATAGCCATGACAGGCACAGAATAGGAGAAAGCTAAAGAAACCATGCAGTCATGCCCCAGTTTGGATTTGAACCCTNNGATTTGAACCCGAGACCCTTCAGTATCAATTAAAATGCTCTGCCGTACAGCCAGGACCAGCTCTCACAACAAGTGATAATTTCACTTTATACATCTCTAGTGATGCATTAATACAACATGATAACATTATCAACTGTAAAATGAATTCTGTAAAAACTTACTGGACATTAATCAATGACATTATCAATGGGAAACTGATTAAGATATTGACATCTGATAGCGACAGGAACATCAATCACGCAGCTAATAATAAGCACAAACATAGATTACATTTTATTTTCACACTATTTCAGAGGTAATTAGAGTTGTACAATGTAGGTCTATTATTGGAAAAATCACAAGTTTTTATGACATAAAAAAACACATGCCCACAGATGTTAAATATCATTATTCTACATTTGAAAAACATCCATGTATGAAGCAGACAGAATTATGGAGCTCGGAGCTTTTGTCTTTTTTGTAAATTGACCAGCTGTGCATGGGATTACACATAGATTTGATAGTTGTCATCTACGAAGTCTGATGGAGAATTCTGGGTTAACATTGTTTTTGCACATACAGACACAACACACACATTCATCAACTACAGTGAAACATGTCATTGAATTTGATGTTTAACAACAGAGGTCAAATAAAATACTGTCTAACCTGCCTCAGTAACCCACTGAATTTATGGAAAACCTGTCTCATGTAACCTCAGTGAATGGGTTCCATATTGGCTTTTTCCTACATAAATCACCTGA
>JACSZP010052984.1:0-11608 GCA_016161895.1 Pinna nobilis | reverse complement strand
ATAAGAGACATTAAAAGGAAATGTATCAGTCATTTGGGCAATACAAGGGGGAGGTAACTCTTGCTTTAGAATATCTCGAGAACCAGCGCTACAGCCTCTCTATATTTTCTTCAATAGAAAGAGGATATGTTGTTCTGCAACTGCTTGAAATATAAAAAAATTCTATTGACAAAAAAAAATTTTGCCTAAAAAATGACCAGTGTCCCTAACTACCTTAAACAAAAATACAACTAACTATCCAACCAACAACATTTTACTCGGATTTTTTTTCTAAAGATATCAGCACAAAAAGTCGTTATTACCTCAACGTAGTCCATACAGTGCCCTTGTTCTTCGTTCTGCAGAGAGAACTCAGAGAACGAAAGGACAATTGTACCTCCTGTCCTCGTAATGATATCGTAGTTACATCGTAAAAGGTAAGGGTAGGTCTCACTGCCTTCGTAGTACAAATCTATAAGACCCCCTCCATCAGTTTGTGTCCCGCCACATTCTGAAAAAGATCAACAGTAAATAAAATTTAATTAGCAATAAAATTTACGTACACATATATAAGCTGGATTTCTGCCTTTCTCTTTGAGGAAAAATGTAAAACATACATTTTACAAATAGATGTCAGGGAAAATTTGTATAAAGTCGAACCAGAATTCATTGATAGTGCAGGGAAGGGTATTGTTTCTTTCTTGATAATAATTACAGAGTCATAATAGTAATACGATAAATACAGTATAGTAAATTGACTAGAAATAAAACTCACTTTATGTAAAGTGAGATTTCAACACTTTTGGCTTCAATAAAGGTGGGTATAATATATATATACATGTACATACCTGCCCGGGATAAAAACTGTGCCTGGGCTTCAATCCCGGCTGTAACGCTGCCGTCGTTGTAAAATTGTACACGTAAGCTTTTCCCAATTCCTGCTACACTGAACGGTGTTTCTGCCACTGATCTGCAGTAGCTTAACAGTAACGGCGAGTTGTCATCACCCCCATCAAATATCTGCAAGTACATATAATAGATATTGGAAAGTGTATCAGCATACAAAGAGATTAAGTCAAATTAAAATTCACTCTTCTATTTTCTGTAATGTGTCGCATTTTGCAACAACCCCTTTAACCATACCGAGATAAAACTCATTGTAATAACATCCAAAACTGATCATAAATATTTCTATTCACCCGGAGACCTATTTCACCTCAAAATGAAAAAAGGTGACTTCGATATGGCTTCATTTGATATTCTATCTAGATAGAAAAAGGGGGAAGTAGAAGATACCAAGGGGCATTCAAAATTCAATACATCAACTACAGACAATACCGTGGCCAAAACAAACAAGAGACAACACCACAAACATTAATTCATACAGACTTATAACTAAAAATAGAGTAAACCGGGGATGAGTTTAGTTGCTCCGGAAGAGTAACTAACTCCTGCTCCACGCGTGGCACATGTCTTGTGACACATATTTCGTATCCGAGAAAATGTCAAGTTCGATAAAACTCTTAAATATTGAAAGTAGGATTAGAAAAAATGTACGTCGAGAAAAAAAATCAAGTTACTTTATGTTCGAATTTTTCGCGGAGCTTAACTTTTGATGATCGACTATTTGTCATATTATTGTGTATTTGTAAGTGAAATATGATGCATAATGCCTGTTAGTGTCGGATTAGGCTGACTATAAAACAACAAGTTTAACAAACATGAGTCAAAACAGTGAACTTTAATTTCTGTGAAGACGCAAGAACTGTATTTCATATTGCAGAGGTTCAATGATTAGTTTGTTCCCTCGCTATCAAAGAAACAATTAATATATTTAATTCCTAGTTAAAGAGTTCATTGAACTCAATTCAGCCTCCTCAAATGTACAAATGTACCCGGGAAGAGACCACTGGCCATCCGCAAGTAAACCTGCGTACTTTGTCACATACAAAGTTTAGATTACAGCGGAGCTCGAACCCGCGCTAACAAGAGGCGAGGGACTGAGCGGTTTAAAGCTGGATGCTCTAACCATTCAGCCATGGAGGCCCCGACAGTCTTGTAACAACAACAGATTGGGCGTTTTTTTTTTTTTATTTAACTATATATGGATTATTACTTTTTATATCTAGAAGATACAGCCACACTTGTTGAGCAGACAAGATGCTTAAGCTGTAAAGTGGGGTACACCGTTATTGAATAAACCTTACCTGATAACCCACTTTTCTCGAACAACCACACTACCGGTACTTTTTATTGAATTTCAAATATGCATGTAGATAGTCATAGGTAAAGACTTACCTGGATTAAGTTTGAATCAGGAAGGCATGACGCTCCTCCACCACCCCCGAGTGACAATTGCGAAAACGAAACGATTGCCTGCTCACCAGGTGGCGCAGAATAAACATAGTTACAATCTGTCGTTATGTCAGTCACAGGACTTTCAATTTGGAAGTTGTTGTTACTCGAATTAAATATTCCTCCACAAACTGAAATAAATTAAAAGGCAACAGATGAACCGAATTATCACTTAGTTTAACAGTACAAAGTATCTGACTGATGTGTCGAAAAAGTGCAATCCATATAATGTGCCAAACATGGGCCAAAATGTGTAGCCCTTCAAAGACATTCGGTGATATTTTCATATAGATCTTTCATCGGGACGTTAACGAAAAAAAAAATCAATTAGTGTCACAATACACAACCGGGTCAAAAAGAAAACTTGTTACAGAATAAAAAAGAAACTTCCAAATGGCAACAAAAGAAAGATTTCTTTGTATACCTTGTCAATTAGAATACATTGTACATTCGATAAAATTCAATTTGCTACAGATATATCCGTATAGTTTAAGGATGCAACAGTGTTATTAATTTACGGTCTTGACATTTGGTTACATTCATAAGATCAAGGTCTTAAATATCAAAATAGATAAAACCTGTAATGATCTGAATAACACATTCCCAGATAGCAGTTTTCAAACGGAATATAATATTCATATACGGTCAACTCCGCATATAACGATATCGCATGTTACGAGGTACCGGTTTTTACGAGGTGATTTCTATTCCAGGTGGACTTTCCATGCATTACTTTGTGAATGCGAATATCGAAGATCGGCTATAACGAGGCAAATATCTTGCCCCCTTCAACCTCATTATATGTGGAGTTGACTGTATGTGAATATGTAAAAAGGGTGAAGGTTGAAAATACCAAGGGGACATTAAATAAATGCTAAACTCCAAAAGCAGACGAAACCATGGGCGAAATAATAAGAGACAATAACACAAACAACACTAAACACAACAAGACGTGCAAAACCAAAAAACAGAAACAAAAGAGTACTTTTTCTTAACGAAAGTGAAAATACGATCGTTTTCAAATATTGAAAAAACCTGCACAAAGTCTGGTTTGATAAGAACATTCAACCTTTAATTGCACTATTTAATTAGTTATTAAATTAGTAGAAATTGAAATTATCAATATTAATGGGTATAAATTAACTGGCTTCGAAAGTCACCTTTAATCATTTCAGTGCGTAGTATGACAAAGTTTTGTATAGACGCCCATGTAAATAGATATTGCTACATCATGTTTCCGGTGTAATGAACAGTGATTTTCAGATTTACATTTATCTACCATATCGCAAATGAATAATAGTGTATTTAAACTAATAAAACTACGATACAAACAGGTTTCCAGGGGGATTTACAAGAATTACAAAATAAGGTTTGTACTTTTGAAAACAAATCCGTCATACGCAGTAGTTGATTTTTCTTTTACATTATAACGAATATTTAAACATCATACGCAAAGTCGATCACGCTCACTTTCTTAAGCTCAGAATTAAAATTAATTGCGGTGCGCTGGAGTTGGCAGTCCTTGTGTTTCGTGTGAGACAGTAAAAGCCGAGGTCCCGAGTCACAGTAGGTGTTGGCACGTTAAAGAACCCTACCTGCTCTGAGGCCAGCAGTGCCGAGCATAGGCAAAATTTGTAGCCCTTCACCGGCAAATGGTGACATCTCAATATGAGTGAAATATTCTTGATTGGGGCGTTAAACAACAATACAACATCAGAATTAAAAACTTGATAAACGTTTGGTTGTTTCTAATTCATATGTCTTTTAGGGAATGAGGGACCTTTTTTATAAACAATTAAGAAACCAAATCACGAGTTATCTTCTATCATAAGGCCCTTAACATTTAAAAGATAAGTCTAATAATTGGCAATAAAATTTCTACAATTGAAACTTACGGGTGAACCAACGCGTATGATCGTGCATGGTAGCTAATTGAAGCTAAGCGGCACAGTGTTTCTGTTCTGAACTGTTAAATGGTTTTATCTCTGTGTTTACAATATAACAGGCTGGTCAGTTTAAACGTATTATATTTCAATATTTCCTAAGTCCGTATTAGTCGTATGTCGCTGAGATATGATTAAAACAATGTAGAAAGGAGACTCAAGCTATGATATATCAACTAAAATACGATAGCAATTGTTTGAAAAAATGAAAAGTGTTCCCTCCAAATTTTGTTTTACATCGCTTAGCAATTAGTTCAGCTACATTTTGTTCAATTAATAAACCATACCTGTCCATGAAAATCTAAAACCATTACTGTTGATTTTCATATCCGTTCGAAATCTAATACTCAGGTAGGTTGAGTGTTGGAAAGAAAGATCTGTCGTCCCGCAACATATTCCTAGTATTGATGTTCTGTCAGAAATCTGGAAAATAAAAATGTGACATTAAGATATTAATTATCCAAGATCAGAACAAAAACAAAGGAAGAAAGTAAACGTCGGATACAAGTTAATGCAGATCTATTTTGCTTGAATATTATTTTTGGTGAATTACAACCATTTTCTATCATTTCCGTTTGTTTTCAAGAGTTCAGAAATATTTTGATTAAACGTTGCCTCCCTCGAAAAAAAATCTTTCATAAAAAATAAACAAAAATAGCCAAAACAAAAGAAAAAAAACAATTAACAGACAAAAAAATAATAAGATTCAGCTTATTAGCTATCGGTGGGTGATGTCACAAATCTTGCGCTTTTCTGTGGATAACGTCACCTTCAATATAAGTTATAGTGTCAGATTACTATCATGCCTATTGACGTAATTATTGGATTTTGCTGAATGGAATTCTCATTTGTTAGCATGTATATAATTCCCATATTTTGATAAAAAGGCAGATATATTGATAGATGATGACAAATAACAACTCGCTTCAGTAAAGAAAGAAATTTGTCGTCTTCTGTGGCGCTAGACCTTTTGATGTTCGATTGGACGGGTACTATGCTGTTATTATGTTGCTTTGTTAAGTAGAAGTATGTCCTTGGTATCATTCGGTTCAATCGCCTTTCAAACTAGGAGTAACCAGGAGGGCAAAGGACCTACTAAACAGTCAAGGATAGGCTTTTTCAGACTAATTAATACATCACAAAAGATAATACCTTTATACTGTGATGTATTTTTCAACATTAAATCCGGTTGTCTTGATATCAAGATTCTACTTGTGGTATTTTTTTCATTTAGATGGCTTGGAATCTAGGCCAATATTTATGCTTCACATAAATAATGACAATAGGTATATTAGAACCCGAACTTTTAAGTCCTTTAAAAATATCCACGTCAGTAAATTACTGTGGTTTACGGATGCGTTAGCCTTAGAAGAAAATTGTAATACAAAGAAATCTTTAAAGACCTGTATTTACAAGAGTCCATCTAGACAAAAAGATCATAAAGATCTAGTAAACCCGTCTACTATAGAGTTGCCACACTAAAATATTTACCAGCAGTGAGTTCATTGTTAATTTCTGAATCAAAATATTGTACCACTGGGTCCAGAACTATTTCGATCCATAGTCTTCAGAATAAGGCGCCACTTATTTTGACCTAAACAAAGCTTTAAGCTTTGATTGGTTGGTTGTATTGCTGTTTAACGTCTCACTAAGAATATTTCGCTTATACGGAGACGTAACCGTGTGCCGGTGAAGAACGACACATTTTGCCTATGCTCGGCACTTATATCCGTAGAGCAGGGAGAGTTCTTTAACTTGCCAACGCCTACTTTGACTTGGGACCTCGGTTTTTACTGTCTCTTCCGGAAGACAGGGACAGCTAATCCGACGTGGTTTGGGCTCGAATTCCGGACCACGTGATCAGAAGTCGAACATGCTAACCACTAGACAACAGCGGTCACTGATTTAAGCTGTAAGAATCAACTTACCGTTACAGAGTCTTCGCATATATCACCAGATGTATCTTGTAGATCGAAGGAGTCAGTTCTAAACAGGATTGTATGGAATTTCGGTAGTTCTATTGTATACGCACAATCAACATTGTGGGGATAAAAACTCCCAAAGCCAGGTGATTGTATAGATCCGCTTAATTCTGTGAATCTGCCGCCACATTCTGAAATAGATACGTTGATAATAGGTTGCTTGATTATTTTGTCATTCAACTTTCCATCATAGAATCTACAAAAGGAGCTTTAAATTTTGGTCTCTGCTTGATCATTTAGGCCATTGAGTAGGGAGGGTTTTCTAACGCGCCGGTACTGACTGTGGTACGAGACCCGTTTTTACTATATTATCAGAAGGACATTTAAAACAAATTTAACCCTTTCTGGTTTTGAACATTGACCAAAAGATCGAATGAGTAGCATTCTACCACTGAAGAGCAACAGCTCTCTCTCTCTCTCTCTCTCTCTCTCTCTCTCTCTCTCTCTCTCTCTGTTGTGAAAAGAGGAGAAGCATCAATCATAAATGAGACGATATAAAATGAGGCAAATATTGAACAAATTTGGATTTTTTTTAAAACAAAAGATTTGATCATCTGCGTGAAGGAGTTAGACTCCAAGTAGGCACCTTAAAAATGCCACATGGAAGTTTGAGGAGTGTTCCAGAGATAACCTCTTTTGTGCACTTTCTTTTGAGAGTCGTACAGTGTGAAAATGAATTCGCCTTGCTTTGAATGGTAGACTACTACATAACAAGGAGAAAAATTTCGCTTATAAGTTCAAAGGCATTTGTTCGGTGTGCATCAATGTTTTGCCTTTTAATTAAATAAGACACAAATTACAAGTATGATAATAAAAAGGGATGAAATTAGGGTTTATATTTAAGGTTTATCGGTAACCGACATGAAATATGTAGATAATTACAAAGACATGTGTAACATTTATGAAGAGGGTCAAATGATCCTTTTTAAGCAGATTTCTGGCATTAGGACGAAATAGGGCATCTTAAAGATACTGCTCGCTAAGTTCTCCATTCAATAGCCCAATCATTAAGCAGCTTTGAAAACAAAATACGAAATATACTAAGCAATGCCTGACACAACGTGAGACAATCAGGTCGGTTGACGGGCGTATTTTTCCATAGTATTATGTCGTAGCATCTAGAAACTCTGTATATCCAAGATGGGTACCCTATTATCAACACGCGAATAGAAGAAACCCATTTTACAACAGCACGATAGCTTCTGAAAATGTACAATACAGATTATTCTGAAATTATTAAGCAACGACTCCAACACCCGCCATCCGAAAACGGGACACTGACAAAGACTTCTGTATATTAAAATATACTTGCACAAGGCAAGTAATTTGCCTGACGTTTTGATGTCAGAGAAGGGATACGGCCCTCCAACGTCAATCGTGTTCCCCAGCATTAGTTCCTTCCGACTGAGGGTCTGTTGCCCTCAGCTAAAATGCATGCACAATGCATCATGCATTTTCAATACGATATAATTCGAGATATTAGTTCTTCATTGATATTCCAATAGTTTTCCCATTTAGAAATATGACATCTGCATAGGAATAGGCTTGACTGGCTCAAACGATGACATCGGGGAGATGGAAAGTGTGTCACAAGTTTTAAAAATCGTATCATTGAAGTATAGCAGAAGCAATACACATTTCATTATTTTTGGAATACCCCTGATACGCAAGCCTATAGTTTCCATTGCATGAACATGATATAGTATTAGATACTACATTAAACTATCGAATTTCAATATTTTCAACAGCCTATTTGTTTATAACAAGGAATAGTCTCATAGAACCACTTACCAAATATGGAAAATACAGCGGTGTATGTAGTTCCGGTCAGTGTCTCGCCCACGTTGATAAAGCGAAATGATAATTTATTGGACGACGATGCGACTGCAAATTTTCCATCATCACAGTAAGTCGTGTTTTTGTCTCCATCCCAAACCTAATACTCAGGAAATAAACAATGTGAATTAAACATCACAAAAAATTCAAAATGGAGGAAAAATTATTTATATTTGAGTTTTTCCTGGTGGTTTCCAGCCCAGAACTTAGAGAGCTGAAATAATTTTATCTAGCGCCAATAACCATAACAGGTTATAATTGAAAGCATAACTGTTAGCAGAAAGAAAACACTTCGGACAGCAATGTGTTATTTTCTGTGGTTGAAATCTGATCACAATGCAGTCTCCTTCGACACTCAAGCGGGTCAGTCGGATGTCGAAGAGGGCAAGATGGCCGTTATTGGTCAACACGTCCATCATCGCTTCAAATGCTTATGTCGTCAGCTATATATCTCTTACTCATTTATAGCCAGAAAAATTATTACTCCGGAATTATCTCTCCCTTGACATGACGCCTTACAGTATTTAGAAGCGACTCGGCATCTGAATTTAGCAACAAATACAGCACAGGTTAAGCAAGAATCACTTTTACAGTTTGAAGAAAAGAAAGAAAATCCACGATGAGACGTGTATCGAAATTTGATACAAAATTCACTGGTCATTGATATCATACCCTTTGAATTGCACTGACATTTCATGATCCCAAATAATGGACCGACAGCAAAACTATATCATGCAATCATGTACCTCATAAGTTGATGCAATAGCTAAACTGGTAGTTCTTAAATCAACCAGAGTTTGCTGATTGACCTTGTGACTTATTCTTGTATTCAAAATTGTGTGACACGACGGATGCCACGCGTGGAGCAGGAGTTGCTTACCCTTCCGGAGCCCCTGAACTAACTTAGTAGGGTTCGTGCTACACTTTTTTTTTAGTAATAAGTGTATTTGTGTTTTTCTGTTTGTAATTTTGTCTCCTTTTTGTTATTGCCACGATTTTGTCTGTTGTTGACTTATTCTATTTCGAATGCCCCTTGGTATCTTCTATTTCACCCATTTTAAAAATTTTGAAACCATGTGAATACATCATCGTATGCAGGTGAAGCGTTTTAGATATAACCTACTCTCGGTACTAATGGCCATTGAGCAGGGAGGAGATTTTAAAACTGCCGACATCTTTTGTAACACGGGACCTCGAATTTGACTATTTCATCCGAAGAACAGGGAAAGCTACCCGAAAAATCAACCGCAGTAAAAACACGCTATTGCCAGGCAGTGCATCAATATTCCCTTCTTCCGTACTTTTAAAAAACAATTACTTTTGTTGTCATTTGCAAAGTTTGTTGTTCATAATCCGACAAAGAAGGGTCCAGAAATTGTCCTAACTATATCCGGTAGCAGATGCAGATCAACGTTTTCGCGAAGGCAATTTGATGCGAGCCTGTACCTGTATCTAAATACTCTCTCTCTCTCTCTCTCTCTCTCTCTCTCTCTCTCTCTCCTTTTCGTGTTTACTCACCAAGGCTAAAGTACAACGTCACAATAGGTTGTATAGACAACAGGTAAGTGCAAGCATAAAAGGCGCGCGTGGTCAATTAATTAAAGTGACACCGCGCCTGTCAGTTGGCGCAATAAAATCAGCAGTGAAAATATATGCTTCTATTATTGACCCCAGCTGAGGTGACAAACTCTTATTATTCAGTACTTATACGGTAATGTCACGATGATTGCTGTCTCATGAAAAGTAAATAATTGATTAATAATTAGAAGAATAAATATATGAGTATATATTGTGTGTTTGTGTTTGCAATTATTACATCAACTGTTTATAAGAGATATTTAATATAATATATATTGAAGTTTCGTGGCAAATGTACAGTCTAACCTGCCTTTGCGAACCGCTGAATCAAAGGATTAACTTTATGTGACCTAAATGAGTGGTTCCTAAATTGGTTTTTTCCTATATAAATCACCTGAATTAAGAGACCACCCGTCAAATGTGACCCTTTTTGCTCCTTCCCTTGGGCGGTCTCTTAAAACAGGTTAGACTGTAGTTAGAGAGGCCCGCGAGGTCGAACGGTTAGAGCAATGCGCTTTAAACCAATCAGTCTCTTGCCTTTTGTCGGCGCGGATTCGTAGCTCGCTGGAATTTAAACTGATAATGTGGAAAAGTTAGCCACTTTACTTGCGGGTGGGTACATTTGTAACCGGGCTCTTTCCTGTACCAATAAAAACTAGCAGCTACCATATGACTGAAACATTGCTGAGTCTGGCGTAAAGCACAAAAACAAAAACAAAAACAAAACAAAAAATAACAAAAACAAACAAACAAAACCCTTTTTTCGAATCTTATTAAGTAATCTTCATTTGATGCTAGATAAATAGTCGAATAAAGGTTTACAGCGTCACAATGCATGTATACATCAAATGATATATCTAGTCACTATTCTTTGACAGAATCCTGTTGTTACTCGAACAAAAAAGGTATGCACAGAGTTCTATATAGTGGTCAAGTGCTCCTCACTTTCAGTTGAGCAACTGGAGAATATCTTTTAGATGTAAAAAGGTGATACATCATCCCTGAGAGGAATATTTTAGGCTGACCATTAAGTCAAGAGGGCCCATCCGATCAAACAAAAAACTATATATGAGTAGACAGTTCCAGCCATTTTTTGTAGCTATTTTGATTTACATGAGAGAGGGACACGAGAACAACACCTGCCTTGTAGTGATCGCTGTGAAGAACAGAATATACAAAAAGGACAGATACCTTCTTTTAAGGGACTGAACAAATACGGACTTTTGAATAACCGGAGACAGGAACAAGTGCCACGGAGAGGGAGATAGCTTCTTTAATAGTGAATTCACGCCCAAAATGACAATAAACATTCACGGTCAAGTCACCTCGTTACAGTGATAACATTTGAACAGGGAGATTTCTAGTTCGTTTTCTTGCAAGTGCGCGTATTGTTATCCTTGCCTTTCATTTTGAGACAGGGAAAACCAAAGTACCGTCTCAAAATTTGTGTTCGCATACACAAACAGGTCCAAAACTGGTCTGGATAAAGTCCTTTACACAGGTTTAAATGTCTGATGACCTCATAGGTTTGCTATAAATACTTTGAATGACAGGAAAGACCTGATTTCATGTGTCACATTAGCTGTCGGTACATGGAGAACCCTCATTTCCCGATAGCAAAAGTGCTGAGCATAGGCCAGATATGTAGAATGTTACTAGAATTCGCTGAACTCTCCATACACATGAGTGGGACGTCAAACAACACTACAGCAGCAATGACGACGATTCATTTATTTATACAATGCATCAACATCGAACACACGAGACCTTATTCCAAAAATATACGGGAGAACAAACCCAGGCAATTGGGGCAACAGCCTATGAATAGTTCATACTTGGCTAAAAGATTTGTTTTTCCTATTATAGACAGGTTTGTGTCATTACGTTGTTGTTGTTGTTGTTGTTTAACGTCCCACCCAAGAATATTTCACTCAT
>JACSZP010052946.1:0-23106 GCA_016161895.1 Pinna nobilis | reverse complement strand
GATGTGGCTTGGGCTCGAACCCAGGACCTCTGGATCAGAAATAAAATACACTCACAACTAAGCCCCTATCCCTGCTAGAACTGTAGAAGTCATATCTATCTGAAATGAAGGTGCGCAGTCATGAGATAAAAGAAAGGTTGATTGAAATTTCTTGATGTCTTCTTCAAAGATGACACTTCCATTCTGATTGGTAAAATGTTTTAGTACTAGTAGAGAATTTAACGGACAGATAAAAAGACATGAGTGAAAAGGTATCAATGGCCAATTATTTATTTGTCCAAAAATGACAGCTGGTCTCTTAATTCAAGTAATTCATTTAAGAAAAATCACTAAGGGAGGCATATTTTTATGTCACATAAGGCAGGTAGTCATTTTTATCTGGGAGATGCTACAGCAGGTTATAATCTGTAGATTGTACTTATTACTCTTAATGATAATCTCGGTCAAAGTTCACAGTACACCCGTTGGTGATGGACTTGATTTGTGTGTTATAAAATCGGCCTCCAAAGAATTATAAAGAGTAATTGCGAAGAAACAATTGATAGACAGAAATTGACATGCAGACAGCCTTGATAATACCTATAAAACATATCACTCCCTAAACTTAGTTCTGAGGGATAGAAAGGACGTGGTAGATTTTTGTCAGTGTCATGGGCACTTGAGACTTATCCTTCCTGCCACTTTTTCATTTCCTATTTGGAAATTATTGCTATGAACAATTAGGAACCATGAGAAACCTTAATGTGAAGTTTGAATGAAAATTAACTTTATTTCTTAGATTCCAAGATACATGTATCAAGACAGTCACCTTTTCCTTTCAAATCTATTAGTAATGACAACATATACATGTAAATATACTGACGGAGAAAGGACTGAATTCTCTGCCGGTAATCTCTGAGGTACATTCATAACTAACTTAAATCCCTTCAATCCAAGCCTTCCCTGCCCCCTTGTAATCTGTATATCTTTCTCATAAAACGTTGATTTTACTATACACAAAAAGGCCAAGGGGAATCTACATGTAAAACCAGACAGAGATTAAACCTGAGGCTTCCAGATTTGCAGGAGAAACTTAATTACACATCATAAAATACTATTAACAATCTGACTAAAATCTGTTTGGTTGCATGAGTGTGCAAGTCTGGTGACTCAAACAATTAACTTCTGTTTGGAGGTTCTCAAAATACACTAGCATTGAACTTCTAACTCTTACCTAGACTTAAACAACATGGGTGGTCACTTGATAATATTCTACAGCCAAGTGTTTCCTTTTTTAACAAACTATTCACCTTAAATCCTTAGCCCATATGTACATGTAAACTAACAGACACTGCAGGCATGAACAGAGCATTGGCTTTAAGTAATTTAATTTCAATGCCTGACCTAAATCTGTAAGCTTCCAAGGTACACATGTATTTACTGCAGTTTTACAAGGTAAGATAAAGAGAAGTTCACCTGTGCCTTCTTTGACCACTTATAACAGAATGTACACCTCATGTCACACAGCGCAGAGTTAGAGAAGAAGAATAAACAAGACAAAACAATATACTAACATATCAGCCATTTGTCTACTACAAACGAAAAGAAGACAGACTGTACCACCTGTCTGCTGATGTGTCAGGTACAAACCAGGAAATGACATCACACACAACTAGAAACGGTAGAATGCACACAATAATAACAATATCTCAAAGGGGAATCCCCCTTTGAACAAAAGGTGACTTCAAACTGAAGAGTTCCTAATCAATGGATGAATCTTAATAAGCATATCTCATATGTGAGTTGACTAAAAAATCCATATCTGATTGATTGATCCGTGACCAGATAAGCAGACAACATTTACCTATCTATTTCAACAATGATCGTGCATATTGCGCAATATTACACAATAGAAATGATAAATCTATTCATAACTGTACTTAATGCACTGTAGGCCTACTGATTTAATGCTCTTTTTAACATCTTAAGTATCAATTAAGTTACAGGGCTTGCAGGGCTTGCATTTTGATGTACTGAACAAGACATGATTTTTAGTTATGTACAAGTATATCAAATTAACATCAGATATAACTGCACATGCTTCTAAAACCTGACAAGATCTTAATTGACATGGTATATAGCTATAAGGAACAACTGCCATTAATGTATGAACTGGCCAATAATCTCCAGGGCTTTTTTATTTGCCAAATTTGATTATAATTGATATTGGGATATTTTCCAATGGTCCGACGGCAAAATCATATTTTTGTCCCTAATTTTCAGCCAAATTTCCCAATTATGAAGATGAAAATTAAAGTCAGTTTATGTGTTGCCAAATAGCAAAAAATAATTTTTGGGTTTGTTGGTATTGTAAGTTTCATCATATTTATATATAAACAAACAAAATATTTGGAAAATATGTATTTATATATTTTTGTATTTGCATGTGGTGCATATTACATTTTAACATGCAAAAATCTTTATATTTTTGTCAAAATGTCAAAAGAATTCCCCATTTCAGCGCCATGGGCCATGTTCCCAAAATAGTGAGAAAAAGCCCCGATCTCAAATTATCTAGTCAGAGCAAATTAATGGGTAACTCTAGCATACAAGTACATGTACATACACTGATCTAGATTTTTTTCCCCAAGGGTTTAAACTTGTAAGAGAAACAAATGAAGTAACTCAATTATTTCATAAATCATGGTGGTATATACCAGTATTTTGCAAATTCCAGGGGTGGTGGTGGTTCTACCCGCCCACCCCATCCCAAACCCCTAGATTCGGTGCATGCAAGTATAAGACATGTGAGAGCTTAAAAGCTTTGGTATTGATCTATCAGATTAGAAGCACCTGTGTTCATAAATGTAAATATATGTGAGCATGGATATATGTTCAGGTAAGGACCACCTGCTACTGTATCATATCTTCTTAAGAGTTTGTCACTCTATCAGAGAGGTCACAGAATGACAGAGAATGGGTTCAGAAATACATGTAACCATATTTTCTACACTAGGCATTTTTTTTTCATAGATGTAACAAAATTTCACAAAAAAAAATATCATTTGTTTACCACAAACTTAAATCTCATATTTAGCCATCCATACTTTACTTATGAGTTAACCTGGATAAGTTTTGACCTCTACACACATATACATGTTTATCATGATAAACACATATATTGTGTATTGGTATTATATATAAGCAAGTGCATTTATTGACCACACTTAATGCCAATTCTCACATCTATACATGATTCAATAACTCCTTTTCTCTGTCTGTCTAGACACTGTTTGGATTACACTATCATACAATGGCTGATCTAGCTATGATTTCTCATATCACAATACTTATGTGATAATAAATACATGTATATTCAATCGCTAGAAAATTAATATGATATTATCAGCTTGTGTCCAAAACACTGCTTGCTACTGTCCTTGACCTCTGACATGGCAATTTCAAGTCAATAAGCATCTTTATTTCATCCCTGACTACCTTTTTTATAAGATATGCTGCCTGTGGGCTGAAAATATTCCCATTATCCTTTTATCAAACGTGAGTTAGCAACAAAATAGACTGGCAAACAGAAAAGGCATCTTGATTACTTTATTTATGCACATGTATATATAGATAACGACAGCATAATATTTTGTAGCTCCCCACCCCCAGGGAAGTAGATTTAAAAAAGAAAATCTGTACAAACAACAATAAATAAATGTTGCAATTATTTCATAAGACATCTTGGAGTTTTTTCTTTCATTTACAATGACAATAACAATATTAAAAACCCCAAACTGCATATGTGAAAAAACCCTTTGCCTGATTAGAATCTTAGTTACTGGTAATGCCTGCATGATCAGTTTGACACTGCCAAAAATACACATAAATGTACATGAATTTTCTTTCTTTTTTTTTCATCAAGCCTGACAAAGTGGAACTCTGACTAGAGGTTTGAACAGGTAAAGAGCATTGTCTTTCCATTAGCAAGTTGGCACACCTTGAATGCACATATATGTAACTGAAATATTTAAATGGGTGTGCACCAAACAAACATTCATATTTTCATGCCTTACCTGGCTGATGTACTGGTCCACTGGTGTGACTGTTGCAGTTAGCAGGTGGTGGTGTCCCATGTGGGTGTGTAGGTGCACCAGTATGGACATGTGGTGATGCCCCATGATGAGTATGATGGTGGGGGTTTGGATATGGATGTGTTGGGTAATGTGGTCCATAACTTGAGTAATACTGGGGTGCATTGTTGTTTGGTCCTCCCTGAACAAAAGAGAAGACAAAATTGCCAACATAATGTAAATATATACAGTATTGAAAATATATAAAAATGTGAAAAGTCCACAAAATCACATTGACATAAAATAATAATGGTCTTCTATTTCACCAATCTAAGTGAAATTTTCAGAGTGTCCCTTTTCTACATGTAGGCTACTTTTCGTGAAGATCTAATGAAATCAGAAGGAGAGGCCAGGTCATAACCTCTGTCAATAATCAATCAAATCATAAAAATCAGAGGTACTAGTCTCAAAGTGAGTATATCACTAAGTTCCTAACAAGATTGAATGACCTGACTTCTCCTTCTGGTTTCATTACATCTTCAGGCTGCACTTTTTTCCTTGTATAACACCAACACCACCACCTTGGTTTCTTTAATGTGATATATCACAAGGCAAAAATATAAATATGGAAAAACAATTAGATGATGGACCAACAAATTCAATATGCATATATTCAGATAGCTAGATGGTACTACTACTGCCATATAGAATCATGAGAGCAGAGGGAATGAAAATGATTGGAGTTGGGGATAAAAGCCAATTGCTGACAAGATTTTAATACAGTCTAACCTGCCTTAGCGACCCACTGAATTAAAGGAAAACCTGTCATATGTGACCTAAATGAGTGGTTCCCAAAATGTTTTTTTTCCTATATAAATAACCTGAATTAAGAGACCACCTGTCATATGTGACCCTTTTTGCTCCTTCCCTTGGATGGTCTCTTAAAACAGGTTTGACTGTATGTGAAAAGTATGTAGTGACAATGACACCCCCCATTCACCCTGCAATAGATGAAAACACTTATTTCTAGAGAAATGTACAAGGATTTCTAAATGAACTCTATAATCAACCCTCTCTGCTCAAGATCAGTAAAAAATTGGTTGATTAGTGGTATCATATTCTAATGTCCCACCTAAGAATCTTTCACTGATTTGGATATGACACCAAACACTGGTGGAGGATCACAAATTTGACATATGCTCAGCACTTCTGGCCAGTGAACAGTGAGAGTTTGCTGACCTGCATGATTACATGTATACTGTGGCATGGGACCTCAATTCTTACTGTCTTATCTGAAGGGCAGGAAAAGCTTATTCCTCCCTCCCCTTGCAAATGCTGGTACACCACATCCCACCAACTGGAGATTACCACTCTACAGTAAAACTACAGCAGCTCTCAAAATAACTAATATAAATCCATTATAAATAAGCTTCAGTCTAAAGTCTTACAGTCTAAATAGTAACCCAACATTCGAGGCTTTCTTAACAATGAAAAGTTGATGAACTATGACAAATGCAGCCTTCCAGACCAAAACTGACCAAATATAACCTTTGAGAAGATGGTTAACCTCCTGACTTTAGATCTAACACTGATGGAAAATAACACTTTTTAATCCATGACCTTGACCTACATTTGAAGCTCATCAGTTTGACAATTAAGTACAGTTGGACCAGAAATAAGTCATAAGTATGTCAGTGGCCAAATGTCTTATTTCATTACCATATTACTGTCACGAAAACTGACAAAATCCTTGATTGACGTTGACTGGACATAAAGGCAGGCTATCTTAAAACCTGTCTACTTCTGAGTGAGGCACTTCAAATATGTGACGAGGAACTATGCTGTCCTAACAGTCAGTCTGGAGATGAAAAATGGTCTTATACTTGTGGACTAGTGAAAAACCTCTGAATTTTTTACACAGCTGTGATACTATTTGTATACTTGATGAATAGAATCAACATTTTGACTATACAATACACATATCTAGATTCTGCAGATTAAAAACATTCAAAGACAACTGATACAAAAAAATTCTTATCATGTGAAGTCGCTGGCCTTGGTAAAAGAATATCTTTTAGAATTCTCCGGCAATCTAAGTTAAGAGTCTCAGAAATACAAAGGGTGCTCTTTCAAGTAACTGAGGGTGTAACACCCAACCATACTCCCCATTCCATTTCAGGTAATACATGTCTATTTTTCCCATCTGTTTGCTATAGAATTAACATAAAAACAACTAATGGTGTAAGGCCTTAAAGGGTTTATGAAATTTATTAATATGGCAACATTGAAATGTCCAGTAATTTCTTATCTTGTGTACCATTTTCCCATTATTTTCAAATCGTTTTTTGTTCAGAGAAAAACAGAGTTCATTTTTGGTGAAACATGCATCAAACTCTTCTTCCTAAACGAGGTTCAAACATATCATATTAGAGTCATATTCATCCATTTTGCCAGTTTTATATTGAATCAGATAGCGAGTATTTTGATGTTGGAGGGTTGGCATGGCTATTAAGGATATCAATCATACCTAGGCTGCTTATGACACTAATCATATTGTGATTGCTTAGGAAACTGTACAGAAAAAATGCAAAGCCACAAACAGTCTAGCGTCTGTTACAATGTAAAACTGAAATAAGACGATAAAAAACGGCTCATGCAATTAATAAGCTGTCTGACAACGTCAAATAGATATGGTTAGGTGTGGGTGTTTTACATCACATCTCTCTATATCTATGTACATGTACATGAACATGACAACTTCAGACTCAGTATACAACAAATGTTCAGAATACAAAAGTTTTCTAGTCATCATCATGCAATATGCATATTTGAATTTCCAAGAGGGGCCCATAAAATTAGTCCCCCACCCAAGTTCCCACTGCATGGCAAGGTGATGATCCTATAAATGGAGAAGGAAAACAATTGACTTCATTCTTGATTTGACTTGGAAACTTGATGCACATGTACCTGTACTGTCCACTTGAGTCCTTAGGTCTTGTTATGAGTTGGACCTTTGACCTATTTGTATGGAACCTGTGGCTTTAAATTATCACTTTTTGAATTATTTATTTTTATCTCTATATGAAACTGAGGCCAAACAGGTAAAAAAAATTTCTGTAACTTATTGAGCAGTTGAAATGAGTCACATAAAAAAATGAAAGAAAGAGCACATTAAATTTCTGACTTTTCTGTCCTAGTGACTCACTGTTTTAAAATACTACCAGCAACATGTGACCTAAAAATATGCCCTTCAAAGTGTTTTCTTTTTCTGACGAAAATCATATGAATGAAGAGACCAGGTCATATATGAACTATTTTTGCATCTTCCCTCAGATAGACACAGAAAACTGCTTAAACTCAACATTTACCTTGCTCCCAGTGCTGCCACCATACCCTATGACTAAACTTTGATGACTATGTGAAAAAATATATTTGCACACAAAAATTATCTTGGCATCAGACTTCAGGTATTTAATTTTGCAAATCTCCATAACTTATAAACAAGCCTATTATCTTACCAACTTACCTTGAAGATAAAATAACACAAGATCAGAAGTGCTAAAAAGAAAACAAAAAACAGCATCCACCCTCCCCTTTTGTAATAAGTTGATAAGGATCTAATGATAAACTTAGTCCTGACCTAATACAGCGTTAATACCTGTCTGTGAAATCACAAGCCAGGCTCTCAAAGACGTTGATCTTGATGTCTGGACAAACGTTGATTAACATATACATACACCTGTGTATATTTATATACAAAGTCTCGATTTTTATCTGAAAGGTAACAATGGACTAAATATGCCAATATCCTGTCGTTTTCATAACGGATGGCATTTTCGTGTTTAACTGCTAGGCAAAAGCTATTCACAAGCGTCACGATGCTACGACAAAACACACATGTCGCCATCAATCTACGCATGAATATTACAGCCTATGCTAAAGCAGCAACTAAAATCAGACTTATTTTGTGATTCTAAACAGGTAATACAATAGGTGTTACACAATATTATGCCACTTTCAATCATCTTTTAACTGCTGTCACAATGCATTTCCTTATTAATTATTAAAGTAAGTGTTTATTGGCATTTCTTATCATGATATCACATAATTGAAAGTTTTAACAGCTAAGTATCAGTATTCAGTCATTCATATGCAAGAGCCGGCTTTCTTTGACATATGGTAAAAATGAACATAGATACTATTGAATAAAGAAGACGACAACACGAAATACATGCCAGGCAGGACACAATGGGATATCACACAGCCAAGTCCAGTCTCAGAAAGAGAAAATCTGAATACATACATAATATCCTACCGTCAATGGTTGTCCGCCCACGGGCATGCCCGGTGGCTGCTGTGATAATATGATATGAGTGAGAATGCCATGTTCATCCACTATCTGTTGTACCATGTGACCGGGAGGTACCTGCATGGGCATTGGTAATGGTGGCCCATTATTGGAAACCATTCTCACAGTGGCAGGCCCTGAAATCAAATAAAAAGAAATCATAAAAGTATCCAGATTATCCATTTGAAAAAAAAATCAACACAAGATCTTCACTAGCCTAGTATATGACTGTATTTATAAAAGTAAATTTTGTGTTGTGAAAGGCCATCACATGTGGCTCAATTTGGTACCGGGTTTGATTGTTTTGTTGTTATTGTCTTGTTGCCATTGGTTTTTGAATACTTAGGTGTCAACATTTTCGTATACTAAAATGTACAACTGAAGTGCTATTTTAGATACAAGTTTTTGATTCCAAAGTGACACATACTCCCTACTGACATATGTCATAGTGACGCATTACACTACTAAAAATAAGTCAACAGTAACAAAACATGAACTGGACATATAATCCATTGAAAAATCTGCTTTAGTGTCCATCTTTACATAAAGACCACATGGACACAAAGACCATTTTTGCTGTCCACAATGGTACCATTATTGTAGAAACCAACCTCTGTATAAAGATGAGCTCCCTTTAAAGAATAGTTTTCTTGTGTCCCTAAGAGGTTATTACATACAAGTTTCACTGTATACATGCATATATACTCACAAACAAAATATTAGTTCAATATCTGTAACAATAGCAGATAACAGGCCCAGACACTGAATGGAAAGACAGACAAAGGAACAGTTGGATAGAAAACTACACAATGTAAGTACCCTCTACCTTGTCAGGACTGGACTAATTTGTATTAAAATCTTAATTTTCTTTCCTTTTCTCTATCTTTTTTCTAAAATTTCAAAGACAGAGGACAGAAGTTTGATAGTCCTGCAACAGAATCAACTGAGAAATTGGTTGTAGTTTCTTAATGCAATCAAAATAATGAGGGAGAACCCTATACATGTAAGTTTATATCCAAATGTATTGCACACATCATAATATATGTAATATTGCTAAACTAATATGGCTACATGGGTTGAGAGAAAGAGAGATAGACGGATAGAGACATAGGGATGTGCAGAGACAGATAGACAGGATGAGATAGACAGATGGACAAGGTGAAACTGACAGAGAGATGGACAGTGACAGACAGACAGATAGGTGGATGGACAAGGTGAAACTGACAGAGAGACAGAAGACACAGACAGACAGAACGAGAGATACTTCCAATCAACTCTCAACACTGTATATATCTACAAGGTTCTCCATTGGGAGGAAAAGGAATTAATCATCAGATTTAGGAATAACCTGACATTCACATATTGATTAACATACATCACAAATAATATACATAAGAGTTTAACAACTGTGTCCTAAATGGAAATGCTCAGCTGTTTTCTATCACACTACAGACTGTCTGACCTAGATAGATGTATAGTTAGTCTGGGAACAGGTACTTCTATTCTACACCCATTTCTTTTCTGACCAAGTCACTTACCTATAGAGACTTAGTTTACAAGAAATAAAAGGGAAAATATACACGTAAATAGCCAAAAATTATTGACCTGAAAGGTAGAATTACAATAACAAACTTATTATGGAGTTTTAAAATTTTGTTGATTCTGTCTGCAAAAACTATTTACAAATACAATTGTACATTTCAAAATTAAATGCATGTAGAATGTACTACTAAAACATCATTTTATAAGTTGTTATATCATTACCTTATATCTACCCTATCTTCTAAATTTTTGTGATCTACAAGCTTGTTAAAGTAAAAAACATTGAAAATATTTGAGAAAATCCGATACAAAAAAATGGTAACACCATAGCTACATATTTAACACAGTAAAATATACAGCCAAGAAGAGTACCATACAACTAGGAAAAGTGTGTCTGGTATTGAATTACAAAAATTTGATTTGTGCCAATAGCACAAAGTTTCAGGACATATCTCACGAAGCTGAGTGGTTTGAATTGTTAGTGCAATTTAATATGCTGAGTCTCTCAAATGATAATTCAGAAACATTCAAATTTTTTCTGCATGATCTCCCTGAATGTTCTGTCTTTAAGAAGGGGATCAACAACATGTTGGAGAACATAAGATTGTTCTACGAATACTGAACTGTGGTCCTATGTCATATAAGGTGTTAGTATGTTATAGAACTGTCCCTGCTATACAGTCATAAGTGCCGAGCAAAGGCAAAAGTTGTTGCCCTTCACCAGCGCACAAGTGAAAGATTCTTGAGTGGGATGTTAGACATATATACAACCAACAAATACTTTGCCAAAGCATGAAAACAAAAGTAAAGATTACCAAAAAGGAAATGAGTCCTTTGGCTCCCACCATAAAGTGTCATGAGTAAATACCCAGTCAAAGTACTCCCAGAAGTAAGTATATTTCATGTAATTTGGACTGATGCTCAGTAACGTATACCAGTACATGTGGTTGTAGTGTTGTTGTTCAACATCCCAATAGAGAATTTTTCATTCATATACACATGTAGATGTAACCTCATGCTGGTGAAGGGCTTCAGATTTTGCCACATGCTAGGCAATGGGCACTGAGCAGTCAGGAATCTATAAATAGCAGTTTTCAACTAATCTTACGACATAAAAATCCAGTTGTGCCCTCCAGAAATATACATGCATCGCTCCTATCCCCCATTCTCTCCATTTTTTTTCAAATTCATTCAAGTTACAACAAACCAGGATTGGGCTAGGTTCAACTGAACTTAGTACATCTATAATCCTGACAACATCGATTTATTGTGCATTCTCTGGAAGTTACAATGCACAAGTGCTGTGAATTTTAATTGCACTGTACTAAGAATTTTTCATAAAATGCTTTCACTACTTCAAATCACTTATCTTTGAGGTATTCAATTTCTTCACATTTACATCTAGGTGATACTGATCACCACCACTTTGCCTGTGAGTAACAATCTAACCACAAATGCCACAACTTTGTCTGTCTGACAAATCTGTCTAAGCATGCCTAATAGTCCTGCTTCACAAAAGCAAACAGCATGTCATACCTTTGTATTCAATGTCTGCTTGCTTTTATTGTTTTCCTAGGAAGTCCCTATAACATGCAATAAAGAGAGAGGTGGAGGGATGTGGCGGGACAAGCAGGGGAGAAAAAAAATAAAGATAGAGAGTAAAAGAGAGACAAAGAGGTAGAGGGAGATAAATAGGCAGAAGATTACGAGAGAGAGAGAGAGAGAGAGAGAGAGAGAGAGAGAGAGAGATAAGATAATTATAACATCAAGATACTGATATTGTACAGGATCCATGAAATGCAGAAATCAAAATTAACTGGCTCATGTCTAAGTGAATTGAAATGAGAATGAAGGAAAGGCCCCAGGAGGAAGAAAAAAACTTAAATTTCAATAATAAAGTAAACATTTAAGCTCAAATATACATATGATTCAATTCAGAAACACCTTTTTTGTAAGTTTCAACTTCAACAGGAAGTTCTGATAATTAAGACCTTGTCATATCACAAAACGCAAGTACATATGGAACATTTCAGTTGGTAGCAAGGTTGCCAAAAGCAAATTGAGTTGGTTCACAAGTGTAAAATTAAATGAGTGGAATTCTAGCTGCCTCTTTATATCAGTCGCACATTTTTAACAAAGGAAGTGTGTGAGACAGTACCTCAGCACTCAATGTATAATTCCAAGTCAGAAGACTGACATACTTATCTGACTTGTTCTACCATAATGGATCAACATAACTTAAATCTAACTAAACTGGCATTGACTGAGCAGTGTGGTTTTTTGTTGGTTATATTGTTGTTGGAAATCCCGCTGAGGAATCTTTCACTTATTTGGAGGTATCATCTTATGCCGTTGAAGGGTGACAAATTTTGCCTTGCACTTATTGCCATTGAGCGGGGGTGTTCTTTTACATGCCAACACCTACTGTGATAGAGGACCTGGGGTTTTTACTGTCTCATCTGAAGAACAGACAGTTTCGAACCCACAACCTCACATTTAGAGAGCGAACACACTGGCCATTGAGCCACATCAGCCCTCGTCTCGTCTGAAGGACAATGTAAAACACCTCCATCAAGCAAGCTCAGACACAGGACATGATCAAAGAGCAAACACACTTCCACAGAACTATGACTCATAGTCATAGTAGCTATTATACCTGAGCACAGAAATTCAATAAATAAACATGAATATTGTAGCTTCAGCATACTTTCAAGGCTCTAAGTTTGAATCCTATTTCAGTCTGTCAAAGTTTTTCACTACATTGGAAATCTAACTTTTGCCACAAGTGACCACCTGTCTTGAGTGATCTCTTAGAAGAGAGAATACATTAGACATTGGAACAAAATATACCCTCTTTTAATTGACCAAGGCAGGTGGTCCTACATTAAAGAGTGGCCTTTCAAGACAGGTTTCACTGTACCTGAAATCAAAGACTAGAATCTTTATAATAATATTTAACAAACAAGTACATGTAAGCACCTGCTTCAATCAATATTGAAGGAATGATTGCATGTTTATCAAGAAGCAGAGGATGAGTGATGGGAATTATGGCAAGATTCTCTGCTCACTTTCTGAAATATTCATTCTAATTCCTTTTTAACCTACACTTTTATTAAGCCTCAGAAATGTTTGGTGCAGAAGCTCAAACAAGAATCTGTTATCTTAAAGAGAGCCCTACAGACAAGTAAACATGCTTTCAGGTATTTCATTATGGTGATATAAAATTCCAGCCAGCCATTTAGGAATTTTATGTATGATAAAGGCACAGGTAATTTGAGTTCAGGAGAGTGTGTATGTAACTGATGTGGTCCCTGAGGGTCTCAAGTTCACAATATAGAACAGTATTACAAAATGTATGTAGCTGTGTTACACAACAGGCTTAAATGTGGTAAGATTCTGAAACAAGTGTAGATTAAGGTGTGAAACTTTGGTCTAAGATTTATGTGAATTACTTTACTGAAAGGAATTTGTGCAGATGAATATGTATAAAAACTAGTCTGCATAGATTTTTAACTTTCAACAAAGGCTTACTAGAATATTAATGAATGTTAACAAGATCTAAAACATAGTGAAAGCTACAATTACTGTAATTCTATAGGACTGTTATCTTCGTAGTACCTAATTTATCTTGCCAAAACTTGTGCTTTCCTCAGTCATTTTTCCAGGATGAATTCTGGGCATCTAAATCATCCATTGTGGACATACAATTTGTACCAAACAAAGTATTCAACAAGGCAATCAGTAAAACTGGTGTAATTCTCTTAAAAATATAAAGGAACTAAGGAATTAAAAGGGATTACAAATACAACATTTTCTCTATTTACCTACATGTATGTTACATCTACCAATAGGTGTCCTTAGTCATATAAAATGTTAAGGCTGTCCAGTGAAATATGTAAAGGTTGATTAACTAAATCATTCTTTGTGGACCAGACAGCACTGAAAAGGCAACTAAAGCTCAGACTATGTTGCAGAGAGGATAAGATAATTGCTCCAATCTAATCTAAGACCTTTTCAACCCAAAATCAATAGAAATCTCTGTTTATCTAAGGTTATGTTTATGGTTAGTTTCACTTTCCTTTATCAGATATCTTGGCTCAACTTTCTATTTAGTATCATCATTCTGGTTCACTCCTATCTATACATCACAAACACATGTAGGTATTGTAATCCCTCACTCTTCAATGCCCAGTGATGCTGACTACCTTCTGTGGCAAGGCCAACATTTTTCTGTTTTGTTTTATTATTGTTTTGCACCACTTTAGACATTGTAACCCCCTTCCCTCTCATTGTAGTGGAAGTTTTGGATGGTTGTACATGTATCCTTCTCTTATAGGGAGACGTTACTGTGTGCCGGCGAAGGGTGACAAATTTTGCCTACTCTTAGCACTTATTATTGTATAGTAGGGAGTTTCCTTTAATTTGCGGTCACTTTCTGTGACAAGGGACCTCAGTTTTATTGTCTAATCCAAAAGACAAGGACAGTCAATCGCAGCATGGCATGGATTCAAACTCATGACCCTATATTCAGAAGCAAAACACGCTAACCACATTGGCCACGGTGACCCCTATAGTAGAAGTACTGCGGCATTAAATCTCATCATTTTGTCATGTCACTCTGTCTGTTAGTTGAAAACTTTGACCTGGGTTATATTTTCTGCACTATAAGAGACAGAACTATGATATTTCCTGTATAAATTTCTTATGAACAGAAATTTAATAGGATATCATGATGTTTGATTGTGTGCCCTTCAGCTTGGAGTTTGACCTACTCTTCAGAAAGATAAAAAGAAAACTGGCCTGAAAACTGGTAACAGCTTGGCATAGAGGCCTTTTTGTTTTTGTCAGTTTTAAGACCTTCAGAGTTAAAATGGTTAGCAGTGTGCTACTAGCATGCATGTTCAATGTCTGGCCACTCGTCATTGGATCAAATTGTGGTTTTGCAGTACCGGTAGCATACTCTTGAAAATCCATGGGTCAATGAGTGCATGCCTTGATTCTGGAAAGACGAAATTTCTGTTCCTCTGATGAGACTGAAAACCAGGGTTTTGTGGCAAGGATTCGTAAAGCTTGATGAAAATACCTAACCTCAAAGGTTACAATCATAAAAATGAAACTGTAAAATACTTCAAGATCATACATGCAAGTAGGATAAATTTCAAATAGTGCAAAATACACTGATTACTTCATGCTCCAATTTATTTTTGAACAATTTTCAAACTCATGTGATGTAATCAACTCTGTAAATAAGAACTTGCGTCGCAAATCTTGGGCATTTCATTGGATATTACTACAGATCTAGGATATGCACAAACATGTTATATCAGTTTTGAAATTTCAAGTGACAGAATGCAATATTATATTATCCCCCATTACAGTCACTATTCATTTATAGTTTCATCAAAACTGAAATCTGGTAATGAGAGATACAAACAAGCACTATGACAGCTTTCAATCCATCAAGCCATACTGTTTTTTCCATTAACTCATAAAAAACATAAATAACCATGATGGTTCTCAGACTTGCAGATCTTTATGACAGGATTAATTATGCAAGAAGAATTGCATAGAACAATTAAAAATGTTGATAGATTCCGGACTGTTAAATGATATACAGCTACTACAGCAGTGATTGGTACGTCCTTCATCAGTTCCAGTTGTATCATACATGTAGCATGATACATGTACAAAAGTGACCAAATCCAGACTGTTAAATAACAAGCAGCTACAGCATGTCTCATCTGAAAGACAGGGACAGGCAACCACAGTGCAGTTTGGATTCTAACCCATAACCTCATAACCAGACGGCAAACATGCCTACATGTACCACTAGGCAATGACGGCCCAAACAATGAGTATCTAGAGTATAAAAGATTGTAGAACCGACATGGTAAAAACTGTCCCTCAGATCTGATTTTTGTTTTGTTTTTAAGGTCAAGGTCAATTCTCCAATCACTTAAGGAAACCCTGTTGAGGTTTGATTCCTTTACTTTTTTGACTAGCATTGTTGAGCTCATAATTTGAAAATTTTAAGATTTTTTTTTCCTTTATCTGACAAGAAATCTGAACAAGACTAGTCATTACAGCTCAAAGTAAATATTTAGGAACAACATGAAGGAAGTAAACCTTTGGTAAATGGTTTTCATTGGCCAATATAACTGACAAAACTTTTCATTAAAGTAAAAAAAAAGTTGAACTCTTAGGAGCAGATAAGGTCAAGGTCAGAAGGTCATAATTTTTGGTATCAAAAGAATATTGTTAGGAGGTAAACACATGTGAAATATAAAAGCACTGTCATGCATCATTCTTTATCTATGGCAAAGGGTTGAAAATTTTATTACAGAGAAATAGACATTTAGTCTAATTGATAGACCAAAACCAATATGATCCGAGTCCTCAATTGCAGGTGCATAAAAACAGTGTTTTGCAGAATCCCTATAATATCCTTATCTTTAAGGTTGGACTACCAGCCAACACGACCCAATTTCCTTTCTTTCTTTTTTAGGGAAGAGGGTAGACCAAATGGGGTGGTCTTATTAATTTTCCTGTACAAAACACATCAGTTATACAAAGTATTACCACATGGCTATAATCTTTAGACTTGATACGCAGAAGGAGTGTTAGTAATTTTAAATTATTCAGACCATGATGTTAGCAAATGTTTCCAGGCATGAAATATTACATAATCCTAATAACCTACCATGTAACCACACATACAGAGTCATCTCTGCTTGCATATATCCAAAACATTCAAGTCTGCAAGTTCTAACTTCAGTAAATTAATATTATTTAATAAAGAATTATTAAATGGTGAACTGCTCTTGCAATATAAATGCATTTATTATTCTAATCAAAGATTTCCAACAGCAATCCAACAATATTGTGGCTTTGTAGAAAAATCAAATTATAGTTTAACGAAGCCTCACAGATCTATCATAACAAAATCGACAATAAAATGACTAAAATATGAAAAATGTCAGCAGTCTGCAACATATCATTTTACGATAACGCAAAGCGAATGCTGCAGGCAACATGTAATGCACATCTGCACTGGCTAATCTGTATACATGTAATTTCCTATCCACAATAAAAAGTCTAGAAGTGCAGATCAAAATCTACATCAATTCCAATGAGTTTTAGGAATTTTGTTGAACACAGTCCTTTTTTTACCCTACAACTGTTTTCTCTTTCACTTTTAACTTTACCTAAAGGCGATTTTAGATTAATACTTCCTGCTTTGTCTGTAAAAACTTTGCAATCTGATAATTCCTTCCCATTTAGTAGACAGATACATGACTTCAAAACAAAACTGATATAACCCCTAAAATACCCAAGGCCCAATACAATTACCTCTTGGTATTTCAACCCTTTGAAATGATATTCCACAAACCCCATAGAAAATTTCCTGTAACTTGTCTTTTGACACATACATGTATGGATTCTGTTGCCATAGTATGTTTTGTCTTATCAAAAAGTAGAAAATGTGATGAAAGACAGAGTAGAAAATGTGATGGAAGACAGACAAATGGAGGTGATAGCTGAAAGGTCACCAGGCACCATGATGCTACCAAAACCATTATCTATAGATTAAGATACCTTGCCATGACAGCTAGAAATGAGATTCTGACCAGAGATAGGGTTAGGTTATCCTACACTGAATTATACCAGGATATAGACATATACCTAAATCTTCTCAGGCTAGAAAACTTATTAGTTCCCTCTTAAGGCAGTGCTCCAAAATAGAATAGCTTTAAATATAGAATTTGAATTAACATTTCCTGGTTAAGGAAAACACATGCAGATATAAAAATTAAGTTTTTTTTACTTCTCCTGTCCCCTTACTCACAAGTGTTACTTGTCTAATTTCACTTTTGTATCACACAGCCACACTTCTCCATGACACTTTGGATTGTTTATAATACACTACAATTCCTTTTAGATTTAGACAGATTTTCACACTGATCATTATTTTACCTACATGTACAATGTACACATGTCATGATGGTTTCTATTTTGTTTGCTTTCCTTTCACCACAAAACTACTGAGTTCCCTTGTTCCTGTCCCCATACACAGTAAGATATATTCTGATTGTCCTGTCTACTGAAGACCAATTAAAAGATTTGTCATGGATATAAATATGAATAATGAAAACCCATAAATTCCCAGTGTGTTTTAATTTTTGACAAACAGAAAACCTGACAAACAATAAGGAGGCTGAATCTAATTTTGAGATGAACAATACATCCCACACATTTACTAAGTTTTGACTTATGTAACATATACTTAAAGGATTGTCATGTTCTTTTTTTAGCACATCTTAATCTGGCTTGACTGGGTCTTTCCCCAGATGGAATAACATTAACCCAAGGTCAACATATCCCAATATGGGTTATTCCAAATAATATGGTGATTTTCCATCAATATATTTCTGACAATTGTAAGTCTCCATTCAGACTTCTCAATTGCAAGATACTGTCCTGCTGAAGATGTAATGATGTTCAAGTAAATATTTCAGTCTGGAGGTCAACTTGAAAGACACACACAGTCTAAGAACAAAGTTACTTTCACTTTTAAAAAATCAATACATTTTGAGTTCAAGTCAATTTCAAGGGATCGAGAACTTTAAGGTGAGGGTTCTGTATCCTGCCAATCCTTGATACAAGATATTATTTTTCAACTGCCTGTTGAGTTGTTGTTCTAAAACATCTCACTCAAATGTCTTTCACTTATATGGAGAGGACAATAATGCCAATGTAGGGCCACAAATTAAGCTTGTGATTGACACTTACAGCCATTGAGGGGTGAGTGCTCTAGATTACGTGAACACCTACTGTGACGTATGGAATCTTGGTTTTACTGTCTCATTCCAAGGACAGGAAAAGCCAGCTACCTGGTCACATGAATTAGAACCCATAAAGTCTGAGGATCTAAAGGTAAACAGTTACACACTGACCATGGAGTTTAAATGCTTCTCTTTTACCATTTTATTTATGGGAAAGAAAATATTCATGCAAATCTTGAGTTGAACCTGACAAGCAAGGTACCCTAACTTGCCATCAGCCCAGAGAGTATCTGTGTAAATGTAGGAGGACTTATGATCATGAATTAAGCAAAGTGCAAAACACTGTACTAAAACTAACGACAAACCTACTAATGTAGCATGAAAAAGTCTCTAAGTAGTAAGCTATAATTCTTGCTTGTTTTATGTATCACATCAACAGTTGTTACTGTCTACAAGTGTCAGATTTTAAGGTGTGTATCTCCTAATTTATAATCCAGTTCAACAATTAAGCTACACTTTCTGGCACATTGCACATCCATAAGAACTGTTATGGATGGAAACCAGATGACTAAATGTTGCCCTACTATAGAGATCACTCAGCCTGACTGGGGCTGCTACCAGACACTGCAGTGGTAATTAGACCTTCCTCTCTAGTGCAGAATCTGCTGACTAATTAGTCTTGCTGAATTTTATCCTCCCTGCTACCTATGAGTACATGTGCACTCACTGTACAATGTATTCTGACATAGGCTACTCTGACAAAGTGAAGACATCTCTTGGTAATATTTATTCCTACAGATAATCTAACAAGTTATTTTCCATGTCACAACATCTTGAGTCATTTTACCATAAATCTAATTCTATTACATATATATTTTGAAGTACTCTTCAAGATTTCTTAAGCAGATTTTGTCATGGATCTGAGAAATACATTTAGTGCTGACACTTGCCCTACTTCCAAACTTTCACACACTTGGTCACATGTTGGGAGTATTGATTTATGGATACAGTGGGAATCTTTCTCACAGGGTTGTGTTTTGAAGTATTGCGCCAGAGCTTGTCACAATATACAAATAATAACAGGTCTAAACAGCCCATGTAGTTCAGCTAGTGTAGACGCATAAACAGACCAGTTGTGAACTGTTTTTTTACTTGCCTACACGCAATAGCAAAAAAAAAAAAAAAAAAAAAAAAACATCAAATAAGCAGAAATATTTTTCTAAAGCTCTACAGGACTGTAGGAATGACAACATGTACTGGGAATTGGCTATCACTTCAAATATGAGTGGAATTTCTTGGGAAAACTGTAGATTCAATTTCATTAAAAAGTTAAACTGATCTGTCTGCCAGATAAGAAACAAAAAGTAAAGTTACTTCAAAGTTTTTGCAATGTCTCACGAAAAATTACTTGAAAAACGATTAATTCTGCAAAAAGTTAAATCAGCTGAAAAATGCCTTGCAACTGAATTCATGAAATGAAAGATTGGCACAATCTGAAAACAAACATTTTAACTGTGTACATGTACGGAAGTTAATATGACTATGAAAAAAATAAAATCTACACATGTAGTTGTGTAGAAAAAACAATGATAACATAGTTGTTTTGGGTCACAGAAACTATATGCATACTATACCATTTTGAAGCACTACAAGATGTGTTTGTGAAACAAAGATGACCCCAGATGCCAGGCTCCATTTACATAAAATTTATCAAATGCCCCAAAAAAGAAGAAAAAAATCAAAATTTTACAATACATGGTTCAAATTCATGTTGGTAATTTCAGAATATTTCACTTCAGACAGATCAAAAACTGTAACACCCAATCATCTTCATTACCAGATGAATGATTTTTCCCTGGTGTTTTACTTCACTTGCAGTAATACTTCCACTTTCATTGTTGCAACACCAAAGTAATACATGCTTCAGGAAGTCTGACCTAACCTGTTTTCACTGTGTTGTCGTTTAACCTCCAACTCCAGAATATTTCTTTTATATGGATACCTCATCAAATGTTGGGGAAAGGCTACCAATATGACCTATGCTCAGCACTTACAGCCACTATGCAGTAAGGGTTCTTAGCTTCTTCGATAGGGGACCTTGGCTTTTTACAGTTTCATCAAAAGGACAAGGAAAGCCAGCAACATCCATTAAGTGGAATCAAACCCATTACCCCATAATCTTAAGGCAAATACACAAGCATGAAGTTGCTAGACTCTCCCATCATAACATCAATCTCTTTTCTTTTGTATTTAGTGTTTTACTACACTTGCAACATTATTTGACTTTTATTGTTGCAACACCAAAGAAATACAGGCTTCTGGAAATCTGATCTACATGTATGCTAAAGACTTTTCCTACAAGGTGAAGAATTTTTTTAACATGCCAAACCAATCCTTGACACTGATTTTACTGTCCACAAGACAGGAAATAGATGTCATGCTCCTGTTAAACCTCCATCCCTCAACTTTCCACACTTGAGACCAAATCTCTTCCTAGATGCAACTTCAGACTTGAGACCATGCAATTCTCTACCTAGGTCCAACATTAGACGACTTAATAAGTCCTTGAAAATAGTTAAAAATATTGCAGACTTGTTCAGGTACATGCTCTACCTGTTTAAGTTGATTCACATAAGGTAAGCATCATAAGAGAAGTAAAATTTGATGTTGACAACAAAATACATCAACAAAACCACACATCCTCAGTCACGTGGGACCGAAACAAACAATTCCTAATGGTAAATATTTTGAGTATATCCTCGAGGCCACTTAAACATATTCATGCCAATTGCACTTAAGACAAACCTAATTAAATAAAACACAAAATGAATGCAAAATAACCAACATTAATGAATAGAAAACAAGGAGTGGAATAGGCTAAACATGCTAGAGAAATTTACATTAACATAACTGTAAGACATAACCCAATCAGACACTGTCAGAAAAAGCAGCAAAGATAAGTCCAACAAACACCTGTTTTTATATGAGCTGACATTTATGATTTCCACCATGCCAATAAAGTCACTCTGCATAACCTAATATTTACCTGTCTAAGAGTGCTTTACAAAAGGTAGAGTGCTCACTGTACAAGGGAATGACAGCAATGTCACCCTGTATAATCAAATACCTTCAAGTCTAAGAGTGCTTTCCAGAGGTAAAAGTGCTCAATGTACTCAGGAATAACAATACACGCAGTATAATCTGATACCTTTCAGTCTAAGAGTGCAGTACAGACAAGTGTTTATTGTACCAGCAGGGCACACATTGTTCAGATTCAGCTAGGACTTCAATGTATTATAGAGTTTTAATACTACTATCAAAATAGTATCTGTAAAATCACAGTAGCACCTACCTGAAATAGGCAGGGAGCCATGATGGTTCCCTGCTAGAGAGCTAACACGAAGAACTGGACTGTTGAGGGTTAAAGCCAAGGCTTGGAGATGACTTAATTCCTGTCTCAGAGTGTATGTAGACAATAAAAACAGGTCTAACGTCAAAGATTTGTGTGGTGTGTTAATGATGCCTCGCTGGATAGAATCACAATTTCAGCATATAAGCTGGTAATATCTGAATTACTACTGAATTAATACTAAATATGACCTAACACACTAGAAAAGCAGACAAACAAATAAAATTAATACAGACGCCAAAATGTTTGACCTTGTCCATGCCCTTTTCTTCACCGAGGACAAGGATTTGATTCTCAATAGATAGGGATCCTTTGACTGCTGACTTATTGTCAGGTGCTAGGTTTTTGTTTTACAACAAGAAGAAAACTGACAAGGTCACAAATGGCTTCTAAAGACACTTGAGTCTGACACAAGAATGTGGTTTACACTGACATATAGAATGTCGATTTTCTACTTTGGAAAGGACCCTAGAAAGGTTCTAAGCCTCATGAAAAAGAATCATGTAATTTCAGATGATTTTAATTTTCCAACCAGACAGACCTCTCCTAGATTTGGGAGATGGTTTGTAAAATTACTAAAAGTAGATGATGACAGTCAATTATCTTTTTTTGACATATCAACCTACTGGTACCATTTATTACACACATACGTTACATTACTTCATATCATGCAAACCTTAAAATCAAACCAACAGAAAAAGTCATATGTGGGTGTTAATCGCAGGAAGTGAAATTAACAACTCTCGCTATTCAAGTTCTCAACACTTACAGCTTATTTCCTTAATAAGTAAAAACTGTCACATCCCAAATTAATGGGATAAAGTTATAATGAGACATTTACCTCCCTACAGAATGAAAATGTCTAGGAAATGTAATGAAATGAAGTCATCATATACAATATACAATAAATAGCTGAACTGTTTTTTCCTTATTTTTGAACTGATTACAGGTAAATAAAGTGTACAATGCTTT
>JACSZP010052942.1:0-12104 GCA_016161895.1 Pinna nobilis | reverse complement strand
AAATCAGAAAGCTCACGGCGTTACGTCACTTAGCCGTCATTTCCGCTACGGCGCGTGTAGCTTATCATCCACCCCCTGTGGATGATCGATGTATCATTTTGCACTTCCTGTAAAGATATCTCAATGAATATGGAAATCTATGAATATTTTTCTGTTTTGTGTTGAAACTATTTGCAACTTATTTTGAGGTAGTACTTTATAATTATAGACTTTGATTTATACGTTTATTTACACTTTGTCGAGCTAAATATTGCTTATCCATAAATTGGATCAGTAAAAAAAAGTTAAGACCAAATTTCCGTATAGCTTTGTTAGGTAACCAGCGATTCGATAACCCATATTTGTGATAAAAAGGCTAATGACTTTAAATGAAAAAATTGAAAAAATACACGAATTGCGGTGAAAAGACAAGATTAGCCATAGTAAAAAAACGTGGAAAACCCCATCCAACATTGATAAACATATATTCATATATTTAGATATTTTTAGCTTTCGTACTGTTACGCCAAGGAATAGTACGAAAAAAACGAGGAATGATTAAATTACCTTTATAATTTTCTATGTCCACAGAGGTGACCAAAACGATCAAAATACTCTATAATCACCAATTAATAATAATAATAAAAAACAACAGAAATTAAAAATAAGCTATGATAAATGGAGATATGAAATCAAAGAAAGTGATCACTATTTTGAGTTTACATAAATTAAGGTATCAACCTAACATATCTATTCGTAAATAACAAACGAAATAATTACAATTCTCTCAAAGTTAATTCAAGATAAATACCTTGTGCTGCTACAAAGAGTGCTACACCCAGGCAGAGTTGTATGATCATCTTGGTTATCCTTCTGCTCGATGCTTCGGAATAATGCGATATGTCCCCGATTCTTCGTTTATTTATATGTTTTATGTCATATGGTTAGATGATCAGATTACCCGCATAACTGGTCAATTCTGTTCCTGTTACTTTTTTATCAGTAAAAGGTGGTATATTATAGACGGAAGTACACGGTAAAATATTACTTACTTACTGTTACACGTGTTATTTTAATCTCATTGTACTTGTAAATACCTGGCTTTACAAGATGCCGGTTTGAACTCTGGAGTTGAACATCTTATTTTACAATTCTTAATAAGAGAACAAAGAAATTGTATAGCAAAGTTTTAATATCTTTGCACTTTCATCTCTTGAGAGGATAATCTCTGTGTCTCCCTGTCGACCCAATCTTGGAGGTAAGGTCGTTTACTGCACAAATGGAATTCTGTATGTATATACATTTTCTGGTCTAAAATTTACAAATTTTCTTTAAGACGATTTTTTGAAAGAAATAACTTCATTGAATGATATTTGAATTTTTTTTCTGTCAGGCATCTACCGTTTCAGCCTGCTTTAAACATATACAACACTAGTGTGTGATGTTGACCTATAATTTTTTGTAGATGCTCAGACATTTTGCTACTTTCTATATGCATACATAGACATTGGTACAGTGCTATGCTTTATTTACTAGTATGTTAGTATCCTTTGCTTTCTGCTATTGAACATCACGCATTGTTGCACGATCATGTTTGACCTGTTGTCAATCTGATCTAGAGCTCTTTCATCATTGCCCTCCTTTTTATTTGACATAATTTAAGCCAAACGTATTATTTCCTTTGCGCGCTCAGGAATTGAAAATATATTGTTTTTTCCACGCTCATTGTATCATTGCATCACACAATAAGATAAATGAATTTTTCAATGTTTATTTAATATAACAATTCAATTGGAAAATATATGCTGCATCTTGAACTTGAGATTTCTTTTAAACATTTTATGCAAATTTGAAGTAAATAATTAATACACGTATATAACACTCAAGAATATTAAAAACTGTTATCATTTTACTTTTCCTTGAATATACATATATTTCTAGGCTGATTGTATTGTTGTTTAACGTCTCACTCAAGAATCTTACACATATATTGGGAAGTCACCGTATGCAGATGAAGGGCGAAAAATATTGTCTATGCTCGGCACTTAACATGGTGGTAGAGCAGGGAGGGTTTTTAATGTACCGACACCTACTGTGACACGGGACCTCGTTTACTGTCTCATCCGAAAGACAGGGACAGTTAATCACAGCTTGACATGCGTTTCTTAGGTTATATTGTATATCTTTTGTGGTCCATAAATATGATAGACCTTTCAAATTCGTTTTAATTTTCATTTTTTTTGTTCAGGGCAGACTTTCCAACAATACTCAACCTTCATATACACTTCATGATCTTGGAAGGGACACTGCAATATTACCCTGAGTGATTAACATGCAAAACCTTAACCTCCCCTCCATAACCCGAATTTTTGCATGCGCAATTATTGCACAGAGCTGAAGTAAACATGATAATTTTGGAGTAATAAAACACTTTCGACGGACGAAAGTATTTAGAAAAATTGATAGTTGAAGATACCAAGGGGCAACCGAAATGCAAAAATCCGGAAGCAGACAAAATCGTGGCCAAATCAAAAAGAGGCAATAGCACGAACAGCAGTCGACACAGTAAGACGTGTAAAGCCTAAAATAGAGTAACGCCGATCCCACCAAAACCGGGGGGTGAGTTCAGGTGCTCCGGAAGGGTAAGCAACTAATGTTCCGCGCGCGGCACCCGTTGTGTTACATATTGTCGAATACGGGAGTAAGTCATGATCGGTGATGGTCATTTACATAAAAACGTAGTTATTTCAAAAATATATTCACCAATATATGAATACAGTTGCTCTGATGAATAGCGCGTGACAAATGCGTTTTCCTTTTTTATTATCAATTGTCCTCATGCTAAATAATACTATTTCACACTTAAAATTTCACGACACACTTGGAATTTGTGGGCAACGCCATCGCCGAGATGTAAGCAATTTTTTTGAGTCCGGTTTACAGATTAAAAAAAAAAGACCATGGGCCACAAAATTACATTGAAAGTTCTATGTAAAGAAGCCGGTATTTACTGTCTGGCCTGATCTCAAATTTTGTTTTAGAAACCACAAGCATATTCACGTATTGATAATTCTAGAACGATATTTCGGCAATGGAGTCCTCAACGAAAGTGAAATATTACTCCGCGATTTCAGATGTTTTGTTTCAACGTATTTTGGGAATATGTTCTACATGATAACTTTCAAATCATTTACATGTATTGTATTTTGGATTATCTATTATATTATATCAAAAGTTTTCTAATGACAAAATCTATATTTCGACCTTGAGCTATTGTAATGGTCGGAAGAACAAATTATCTGAGTACTTCGGGTTCAATATGTAAAGGATGAAAGGGTAAGGATAATGAACACCATTTCTTTAACAGAAGAGTTCGATTCTTTATTTGTCGCACCAGTCCTGTGTATCGTTCTTTACAGAACGAAAAACAAGGTGTTTTACGTAGCGGGTAAAGTGCGATCTTTGCACGGGTCTCTTTAACGTGCATTCGAAGTCGCGTTTTTATACCTCACGTGGGAATGTAAAATCTCGCCCCCACCTCATGATAGCGTGATACTGTAAGGAAACCTGATTACTAGATTCCCCATGCCACATTTTTATTTTGACAAAAAAAAAATAATGTGAATTGCCCGTCTATTTATCGTTGACACACTTGTGTTTACCTCAGCTAGTATCTGGTCAAGGTTAGTTCCTTAAATTATACTTTCAAGTCATCCCTCAATGACCTCCATTTGAACATGGGTTTATAGTGCATGGGTTTATAATACTCTACTCCAAAAATAGAACGATCCAACAGAATCTGGTAATTTGGGTAAAGTATTTCAGAAATTCGATTCTACTTTATGAAGAATCCCATGAAAATTCTAAAATTCAACTGCCATGTTCCAAGCAGTTTTAAAAATTTTATTCTTATTTTTATTTGTAACTTATTTTTCATGCTCTCGGGAAACCAATAGCATGTCGATAATAGGACCAATATTATCATGGCTGTATGTTTTGATAAAAAACGTTTCGTATCTCAATGATATCATTAATAATTTTTCCGTAATGTGCATGAATGACAAGTGCATTCATTAGTAAATAAACCATTTTGGCTGTAGCAACCCCTTGAATTGGTATAAGAAGTTGCAGATATTTCTGTTAGACAATATATTAAAATGTTTCAATACCGGATCTTTAGGAAAACCGTCGTCATTCCAATGGAAATCATTTGTGTCCCTTTATTGCCAGATTGACCCCTTTCCTAAATGAAGCATATGAAGGAAAATATTTTGAATGAAAAATTGATAGCTGATAGCTGTTGGATTTGGTTGGTCATTTAGAAATATTCAAGAAATTTTGTTCTTCATATGTATGTGTATGTTTTATATCCAAAAGAATTAGAAATGAGAGACAACGCAAAATCTGCATCTATTAACTCCGATGGGATAAGCAACCAAACAATATTATAATACAATTGATATTTTGATTAAGTGTCGACTTTTTAATAGCAATGTTCCTTGTCGGCTAATGGTGTTTGTGTATCTGTTATGTATGAAAATCCCCTTCATATGAACATTTCAAATGCAGAAGAATACTGCTGACTAATAAGTTGTTGTCACTAGCGGGGAATCGGATACACGTAACATTTTGCAAAACGAACGGAATAAATAATATACGTTTGCAGTCTTATCGTTTCATCTGATGAAATGTCGCATCGTCTTGTAACCAGGCTTCGTTCCTCAAATTCAACTGTGGATGTGGACTGGCTGCGAGTGTAGTTGGTCGTTAATTCACTTATTCAATTATTCACTTGATTTTTATGTTGTTTTCACGAGTTACCTTATGATTTAAAAGATCTTGTATGTGTTTTTAGGAAAATGTATTTGAGGAAACAAATCGATTGTTTAGTGGAAAAGAGTTGTATCCCTCCTATAGACTGCTTAGATGAACAGTGTCGTACCTCATTTTCCATGTTTTTGTAAAAATCGACAATTGAAATTCAACAGTTTTTTAAGGAAGTACCTTTGCTCCTCTCAAATATCATTCTTATGTCACAAGATACACCATTTAGTCTTCAATTTAATGTCATTTTCATGTCTTTTAATAACTGGATTTGGTGGATTAAATAAACAGTCCAAAAATTTTCAAAATCAGATATGACTATTTACTTCAAGGCAGTCTATATGAGAGATACGACTATCTGGTACTAAACAATCGAAATGCGCGTATCAACAATTCGAAAACATCGAAGAGTATGAAGCAATCAAGAATATATATTCATGCATTTTAAAGAGAATCAAAACCTTTGTTGTCTATTTCTGAAGCCTTTCAATGTATAACCGCAATAGCTACCTTTGTATTTATGATTTTACGTAACCATGAATATTCTTTGCATTGTATTGTTGCAAACATTTACGAATTTATAATATTTTATATAAAATTCAACATTTTCCGGTGTTACCTTTATAATTCGATATTCTTTGTATATTGATTGGTTGGTGATATTGTTGTTTAACGGCACACTCAAAAACCTGTCGCTGTTATGGAGATGTTTCCGTTTGCCGGTTAAAGACGAATATTTGGCCTATGCTCAGCAATACGTCGGTTTTGAGATACTTTCCCTTTGTAGAACTCTTAAGTGTGAAGACGCAATTAGCTGGCAAAGTATGCAGGAAGGTGGGACTGTTCTCGTTTGATAACTACGCGTGTATCTGCATATCAGTATTGTTATTAAGATATACCATATTTCGATGTTATTAAACGAATATATCTAGGTATCTTCACCTACTAGAGAACAAAGTTCATTCTTTTTCACCATGATATAAATGCTTTGCGTGTGTTGTAATGCTAAACCCTTTGCTAACTTTGGAAAACAGTCCCACCTGCTCCGTCAAGCAACGTCCAAATACGCCTCCAAAGACAGAAGAGCTACAATCTCAAAACTCCCGTATTAAGGCTGTAGAGCAGAGTTCTTTAACGTGACGACACCTACTGTTACACTAGACCTCGGGTTTTACAGTCTCATCCAAAAGACGGGCAGAACCAACCTCAGTATGGCTCAAATTCGAAACTACGGCCTCAATATCAGGAGACTAACACACTAACTACTAAGGCCAGGGCTTCCTCGTAAAATATGAAGTTATGTTGATGCAAAATGGCCAAAAATGTGTTCCTGCTGTGAGACGTCAAAATCACATTTCGGCTATGTTGATTTAAAACTTCACAAACAAATAAATACTTGTAGAACACCGTGACCCAGGAATCAGGTGTTTACTAGAGAACGAACCATAACAAAGCATTTCCAATATTTTCTTTTTCCTTATTTAGGTTGATACTACCAATAAATGAAACAAACTTCTTGACTTAAGAGTGGAATGATGCAGCGGCAGACCTTTTATTTCATGAGGTCTATGGAAAATAGAAACAGACATAAATCGATATATCCAAAGTAATACTATAAAACTTCTTAAGGTCTATTTTTGCACAACAGAATCGTTGATACATAATTAATGGCGACAGAAATATTATATTTTGTATAAAATATTATTCGCCCGATTAAAAATGTATACTTTCAAAAGAAAAAAAACCTGATTGTTTAGTACGATACGGAAAATTAAATTATGTACGACTGTTTCAATGTGTAAGTATTGTATCAATTTGTCATTAATTAAACAATTCATAAAGATATAGACAAGTACCGTTGTATTTTTGTTTTTTTTCCTTTGACGGAGTGTATATTTCACAATTTGTATAAAACGCTGTCTCTTCTTCAAATTGAATCGGTCTATAAAGATGATTATTTTCTGTATTTAAATGTATCGTTACAGACACATTGCTTCCCTGTTAATTACCAATCTAATTATCTTAATTAGTCTTGAGCTCCAAAGTACGGAATAAATTTTTTTTGTTAATTTTTTCACGCCGCACCTAAAAATCTGTAACTCATATTTATCAATGTGCCAAACTCTGCTGTCACAGGAAACAGCTTTTTCATGCCCCACGGACGCCTTCGACGAGACCCAAACCCTTCACCCTAGGGTCTGAAGTAGATGAGTTCATTCTACTGAGATGCCTGCCACTACTATGTCTAGGATTAACACAAAATGACGGGCTGTATTATGACTTTCATAGAGGCAATTAAATACATTTTGAGATTCTTTTAAGCACGGGCTTCGAAATGTGCCTTTAAAATATATATGATCTATTTCTCATGTATGAACAAGGATAGCCGTGTTTCGAGTACGTCCTGAATACCGTTCACAGTCCGTATATAGATTAATTTTGAGCGATATGTTCCACATGTGCTGTTCCGATGCCATTATGAAGTCACAAAGATTTAATCTGGCTATTCTTTTCATGCCTTTCAAATTTAGTTTCACATGCAACCGATTATAAAAAAAAACTAATACTTAGGTCCCCTGTGAGACACATATCAAGCTTTGAATTACAATCTCTGCACATTTTACGGGGCAGATGAAATATTGCATATGTAAAACATTGGACAGAAAATGTTGCTTTGGAACAATTTCTCGTGTAGGTATTTTCTCAAAAACAGTTCTTCGGATGAAGTCGAAACTTGGCTATTCAACTACATCGCATGATGAGTATTTGGTTTTCAGTCAAGAGTATCCCACAAGATTGATTTCTTCTGATTCGGTTTTCCTTGAGATACGATATCAAAGAAGACAAGATTATAATGTATACATTTTATTTCTTGCAGTTTAAATACAAATCACGTGATATTCGTTAACTTCTAATTCTCCGGTAGTTTATATCGACATTCTTCAATATCCACACTTGCAGATTTTTCTCTGAAAATGCAAAAGGTAAAATATACCGTTAATTAAAAGGGGTTCTAATAATGTGTTATAATGTTTTACATGGAAGGGTATAATTCTGGTACATACATAATTGATATTTGTCCTGAAAAGCACATATTTTACTCCAAATATGCATCTGCAGCATATAGGGATTAAAATTGAGAGAGAGAGAGAGAGAGAGAGAGAGAGAGAGAGAGAGATGTCAATTAAATTCAATAAAACTGTTTTTGCCTTAAAATCAAAGTATAGAATTTTATGAATTTTAGGCAATGCGCTAAAAACATTTCTTTCCAGTTTATGACAATTTAATTGTTGAACTTGCTGAGAATTTAGAACCTACAAATTTATCAATAACTTACCGGATTCAGTTCACAGATATAGTACATCTTGGAGTAGCAGTTATGAACCTTCCATTGCCAATCGTAATTGCACCACAAAGCGACACAGTGATTATATCCTGGGCCTTTGTATTTTGGTTCCTTTGGTCCCCAGTCAAACCATTTACATTGTTTCTTTCCATATCCCCACAGCCACATATGTGTTTTGGGGAATAATACGTCATTCAATCCAATCCAAACGCCGGGTTTCGCTGCAGGGAGACAAAGTACAATTCTTGCATAGCAATAATTTTCCCTCATATGCGTGTTGAATTAAAATTTACTTTGCAGTGTAACATACTTCAGGAGACTGTATAGGGGCATATAAAAATGCAATACTTAACAGGTTGTTTCTTCAATTAGGAAATTCGTATTATAGAAAGGACTTTTGGAAGCACACATTCAGGTAACATGAATCAGGTTGTCTTTTAAAGTAACCATTTAATAGTGAAAAAGACCTTTAAACCTTACAATCAAGGTTAAATATGATCGTCGAAGATGTTTAAGAATTATTGTAAAAGAAGATACAAATGAAAAAAGCATTTATCATAGTCTCCACATGATTATTTATAGCATATAGAAATTCAAACTAATTATATTATACCATATAGAAATATCAACTAATTGAAGAGCAAGAAAAATCTGTAGATGGGTTGCCTAATGGGTCGGGTTAATGATGCATTGTTTGCTCAAAAAGTAAGTTGCATTAGTAATAATGCACGACAGAAACGTAGATTTTTATTCAAAGTGAAGAATAAATCTTTTTAAAATATGAAAATTCTCACTGTTATATTTTCCTGCCATCAGTTTCAAGTAACTGTTCTCATGAGCGGAGTTTGCAACAGCAAGGTAGCCACCCATGTACATACATTTCATCTGAAAAAGAAATTTCTTTAAGTATGATTTCGTTTACTATTACTCAATTCAGCACTCTAATCTTCGAACATTTTGTCTTCCTTTATCTTTCAAGAATGAAAAAATGCATTGACCTTTTATCCTTGTAGTATCTGTTGCTATCTATAGGTACCTTATTATCATAAAAGATAATAATGATGATAATGATGATGATCATCATTATTTGTATTAGGAAAGTAGATACTGTTCTTTACAATTAATTCTTCGTTATTCTTCTTTTATTATTATTATTATAACTATTTTTAATATAATTATTATTATTATTATTATTATTATTATTACAAATTCGGCATAAAATATATCTTACCGATGCCTCAAACCATCCTAACTGATCTCTGCTGAAGAGATAGCACATTCCACCATACGGTAACCATCCATGTGGACATCCACCTGTTGGTGTGAGTGGGTTAGCATGAATCACTTTTTTATAGTATGGCCCTTTTCCATAACCATATCCTCCTTTACCGCCGTATCCTCCTTTTCCTCCATACAATGCTCCATTATTTGGGAAATAGCCATGACCACCGACTGGTTTTGCTCCGTTACCTGTACAAAACATAATACATGTAATTTGTTTTCACACTGTTTTCACCTTTTCCCATCTTCTTTGGGTAATAGTCAGTACATATCAAAGGGTACGCATATATATCTTATCTTTTCTCTGGTGATACGTTGTTTATTTTGAAAGGTTTTCTAGAAACATAAGGGGAAAGACTGAAAGAAAAGATTACACAGTAGTAACAATTTTGTACATTCCAATTGTAGACCTCAATATACTTGTTCGAACTTGTCTTCCATGTTACTTATTTGGTTGTATTGCTTAACGCTCCATGCAAGAACCCCGGGCCCTTTGATCTGTCCATAGTAAAAAGCAATTACGTAACTAAATTTGTTTTTTCTGGCTTTTTTTCTTTTGCTTTGTTTTTTGGTTTTGTGTGTGTGTTGTTTTTTCTGTTGAAAATATATTTGTGGAGATGGTCGAGACATTGTAAGTGTTCAGCCTCCCATTACCACTCCAAATTTCGGATGGCTGTGAAATTTATGTGACATTTGATATTTGTATTTATATCATATTGTATTTGGATTCATGCCGATAAGCTGGATATCTTGCAAACTAATGGACAATTAAACTATTCACTTACTTGCATATCAAATATATGTGAGAACTGCGTCTTATATAAAGTAAATATTCGTGACGATAGCTTACCTCCCGGTATGTATGCTGGTTTCTTCGGATATACAATTTTCTTTCCTGGATACACTATTTTCTTTTTTGGATATGGGACGATTATCTTTTTCTTCGGGTATGGGATGACTATCTTTTTCTTTGGATATGGAACCGGCAAGGGTTTGTAATCAGGATCAACTGGATATGGATCTACAGGGGCGTCATAATCGGCTGAAATGGAATTCAATGGACTGTATTGTATTGTTTTTCACGGTACATTCAAGAACCTTTCACTTACATGGAATCATCATCATGTGTCGTTGCAAGGCGACAAATTTTGCTCATGCTCGGCACTTGTGGCTGTAGAGCAGGGAGGGGTCTTTAACGTGCCGACGGCTATTGTGAATGGGACTTCGGGTTTTATTGTCTCACCCGAGAGAGCGTGTCCCCGAGCCCATCGATCAGAAAACGAACACAATTACTACTAGACCACGATGGCCGTTGAATGGACTCCACAATGGAACAAAATATCACTTCTGGTCAAAGAAACAGTAACCGACAGAATAATAGCCGGCTGTGGTGTTATTTCGTACTTAGTATATACCTTGTACACTATAAAATAATCTTCTTTCCTTCGTTCTAGAAAATTGTACACCAACTTGAGTATTATTTCTAGCCGTAATAATACAATAACCGAGTGCTGGTCTGCCGGTTACTGGCCTATGGCTAATGCTTTTCATGCAACGGAAATATAGCAATGAAGCATTCTGAGTTTCGTATGCGCATGTAGTCAGGGTTGCATGCAACAAATGCATTAAGTCAGCATTATGCGACAAAATAAGTAAAGGCTACATTGGATGGTAATACTATGCAAGTATGGTTGTGTTTTTTTCCAGGATTTATAACGAAAACTAAGCCTCTCGGCTGTAAAGAATTGGCTCATAATAATTGATCAATAAAATATTGTATATTTCATCAATCAAAAATATTAACTTCTAGACTTAATAGAGAAATTCGAGTGGATTTCGTCATAAAATGAACTATATATATTCATTGATTATATATTCAAAGCGCTTGTGACGTCAGAATATCACGTTTATGTTTTATATTTTAAGCTTCTGCTTCATCACCAATTGAGTGGTTTACGCTCGGAATGCTGGGAATATTAGTAATTATTCACAAAAAACAGGTCCGTAACACTTCTCAAGTTCTATAGAGGTCTGCAAAAGATGAAGAAACTTTATCAACCTATCAGAGAACAGAATATTCACACGTGATGATGATGTCAGCATGACCTTTGGTGATTACGATTATAAATGATTATAAACTTCAAAGGAGGCCATCTATCGAATGGCATTGAATTTGTTTAATAAATATACTTATATATGTTGAGTATATGTACAGTAATACCTGCCTCTGAGCGACCTACTCAATTAAAGGAAATCCAGTATTATGTGACCTAAAGCTACGATTCCCCAAATGGCTTTTCCCATATAAATCACCTGAATTAAGAGATCACCTGTCATATGTGACCCTTTTTGCACCTTCCCTTGGACGATCTCTAAAAACAGGTTATACTGTATATAACATTCCCTCTAAGTGAATTAATGATAAATACCTTGTGTTGCTGCTAACAGAGTTACACCCAGACAGAGTTGTATGATCATCATGATTCTCCTACTGTTTCAGGCTTCGGAATGATGCGATATGTCCTCGATTCCTTACTTATTTATATGTTTCTCTTTTTATGGTAAGATGACCAAATCACCCGCATAACTGACCAATGTATGAATCTTATCAAATAAGGGAGGTTTCTCAGTTGCGGAAGAACACAAAACATCAGTAATCACTTCCTATTATATA
>JACSZP010052933.1:0-10883 GCA_016161895.1 Pinna nobilis | reverse complement strand
TTAAAGAACCCTCCCTGCTCTACGGCCAGCAGTGCCAATCATAGGCAAAATTTGTAGCCCTTCACCGGCACATGGTGACGTCTCCATATGAGTGAAATATTCTTGAGTGGGACGTTAAACAACAACAAAACAAACAAACAAACTAACTTGATCTTTACACTTGCAAGTCTCCCCAATATATATAGGGAGACTCCCTATTTTAATGTAAAATCATGATTATTTTTTAAGAAATTTTTTTTTGTAAAATTTAAAGTAAAGATTGACAAATCTCCCCATATATATTTCAAAGTTGGCAATTCTTAGTAAGGGCTAAAGGGAAGTGATTACATTTCACCTGACCTGAAACTGTTCAGAAGATGTAAGGTCAATGATAGATATATAATTTTCATGTGAATGACACATCCACAGTATTAGTGAGTGTATGCACATGTATATACCCTCAGTATAATAATAGTGTGTGCATATCAATGTGTTGTTGTTTGATTAACTTACTAATTAACTCATTCACCCTTAAAAACCATTTAGACTTGCCTAAACCATTGATTTATAGAAGAGTCTATTATTTTCCAGGGGTTTATGTGTTAAGAACAATCTTATACATTGTTACAGGACTAACCTGAATGAAAATCCCCTGCTACATGTACATGTATATCATAACATGTCAGATTATTATACCCCTACGAAATAATTTTTGCATAATCTTCATTTTAAAAAAAGTCATAAAATGTACTATTTTGTCTGTATTCTAAAAAAAATAAAATGAAATTAACTTTTGAATATGATGTAGGAGTGCTGTCCTGTCCTTTTTTGTCCATGCTTGTCATGTTTTCCTGTCATTTTGTAAACACAACATACATGTAGTGAATATACCAAAGTATAATAGCATTTAGGCATCATTTGGACCGGATTGAAACAATTTATTGCAATTTTGAGATGATTGTACACCAAACTTATATTTCACATGTCCCATGCTCATGATTGGCTAATTATTTTCATTACATTGACACATGGTACAGATCCAGACATTTTTTTATGACCCAAAGTCAAAGATTGGGAGGAGGGGATAAAGTTTAGGTCTGTCTTTGAAATGAATGTGTGCTTGTCTATTTTTATCTTTGTCCTTTTGTCTGTCTGTCTGACTGTCTGTCTGACTGGGTATCTGGCTGGTTGGCTGACTAACTGGCTGGCTGGCTGGCTGGCTGTCCCCTGGCTGGTTTTCATATTTCACATGTGTATTTCTTGTGGCAAGACCTTCCATACCATGCCACATTTTTTTCAAAAGCTTCTTTTTTTTTTTTTTTTTTTTTTGAACATAACTATATTGCCTTGCTATCTTGTGGGAGCATTCTGGTCTTTATTGAGTTGAGAAGATACACTGGGTAAAAGAGGTATATAATTTAGATTTTTGTTTTGCTTTTTTCATAAACGGCAACTGATTTCAGTAATTGGTAATGGCCTCTTAACATATTTACCTTTTTTTTTTTGGCAGTTTGCAGTTTCTGGGCGATACTACGTATAACTTGCATATTTGACATGTAAATGTACCTTATGGGGTTCTTTTAATCATAACATAATCAAATCTGATTTTTTTATTATACATTTAGGTGCAGGTTTTTGTTCAATGTATTAGGATTGCCTAATTGAGTTCATATGAGTATATAAATTTTCCATGACAGAATTTTGTTTTTGTACTGGTATGTAGGGGCCTACAGTATGCATAAAATTGCTCAAAAGAAAAGTTGCCATTGTCAGTTCAAGTTTAGAACCAAAATACTTGTATGATTTTTATGTATTGTTAAATTAAATGTTCCAATTTTACAAGTATGTACCCAATTAAACATTCAACCGATGTTTACCGTTGGCTAATAGTCAAATACACAGGTGGGTGGGTGTGTGTGTGTACGTGCACGTGTGAGTGCATGTGCATTTATTGTAGATTTTGAGGCTTATTGTTTTAAGCTCTACTGGTTATAGACCAGCAGAGCTTATGCAATACCCAGTTTTCTAGTTATCGCTACTCCTCCTAAACCATACTACATATTCACTTTTAGACCTCAAATATATTTTCAGCATAACATGTTGTTGGTCTTTAATGAAATTCAATCTTGTCCTATCAAGTAAGGCCCAAAATTTTAAATCTTTTTATTGCACTACATTTATCCAAATGGGTACCAGTAGAGCTACAAGATCCATAGGGGCCTCCATGGCCTAGTGGTTAGCATGTTCGACTGCGAATCGAAAGATCTGGGTTCGAGTCACGTAAGCGCCACTCCACGGTTGGCCATTCGTGTCTTTCGGATGAGACAGTAAAAACCGAGGCACTGTGTCACAGTAGGTGTTGGCAAGTTAAAGAACCCTCCCTGCTCTACGGCCAGCAGTGCCGAGCATAGGTAAAATTTGTAGCCCTTCACCGGCTCACGGTGATGTCTCCATATGAGTGAAATATTCTTGATTTGGACGTTAACCAACAATACCATACCATACCATACAAGATCCATAGATCTCTGGTTGGTCTGGCCATCTATCTGGTCATTTGTTTGTCCACAATTTCACATGACATGACCTCATAACATTAACCTTGAAGTTTGACCTACTTTTAGAAATTTTATCCATTTATTGCTTTGCTGTCATATTATATCTGTGTTTCACATACAAATTTTGGTGGTTTTTTTGCTTAAGTAATGGACTTGCCCTTGAATTTGGACCTTCTTTTTAGAAACTTTAACTATAATTAGCTTTGCTGTCATACCTAAGCATTTGTATTTCACAAACACATCTTTTTTATGCCCCTCCCCCCACACTTTGTGAAAGGAGGTGCATATTGTTTTGTTGCTGTTATTGGTCCATATACCAACAGTTTCCCTTCATTATCTCTGCAACTGGTATAAACATTGAAATGAAATTTGGCATGCAGATACATCATGAGAATATCTAGGTCAAGTTCATAATTGACAGAGTTACACCCCTTGTTTTAAGATAAACAGTCCCCATCTGTTCCATTTTGTCTCAGTTGACTATATATATAAGTATTATAATTTGTTGTTTTGTTACAATGAACTGTTCATATGTCATCTGTAGCGGAATCCTCCAGTATGGGCATGTGCGGAAACGGCAGAATTGATTCCGGAGAAGATTGTGATGCAGGTTACCAGGGAGACGAGTGCTGTAACACAGATTGTAAACTGCGGGAAACGACTTTCAGGTGCAGGTAAGTCTGTAACTGTCACAGCATTCTGCAGGTGTCCGGACAGGTAACAATAGTCATGTGACTGGTCACAAGAATGATTATCATGCCTCATTGATAAAACACAATTAGAGAATTATTGAGAGCAGTCACACATATCAGGAAGACCAAACTTCATAACTCCTTTGCATGTTTCACATCTACTTTCATGAAAAGCCTTGCAGCTTATTTGCATGAAATAAAGAGTAGTTTTTATTGATTTGGTATTTCAGTTTAATAAACAATTAACCGCCCTGGTTATTGGGTGACATCGGCAATTTCTTTAGCAACGACAAGTTATATTCCCTGAGGGCGGGGTCTGGGGAAATATAACTTGTCACAGGTAAACAAATCCTTATATCTCCCTACAACCTGGACCCAGTTGCACAATAGTTTAACTCATCGTTAAATTTAACTATGAATGTATCGGTGGTTAAATTTATGGTTGTGATAACTCTAAAATAAAATTTGTATTAGTAAATTTGTAATTAACTAACTAAACAACCCTGCAGTAGTGTTGAATCATATAGTTTGCAAATTACAAGCTAGAAATTTTACTTCTAGTTTATGACTAACTACAAGTTAATTTAACAATGCATTGTGCAACTGGGTCCTGGGCTGTAAATGTGTTTTGCTATTTCATGAGTGTTTGATTATGACTGCATTGTTAATTATTACATATGTATGTCACGAGCATTTACTGGTAATTATGACATTTAGTCTTTTTTGTCTATTCTTTTGTAGCTCTATGTCATTAATGTTTGATTATGACTGCGTTATTAGTGTTGGATTATGACGACATGTGTATGTCATTAATGTTTGATTATAACTACGTCATTATTTTTCTGATTATGACATTGAGTCTTTTTTGTCTAATATTTTACAGCCCTATGAACTTTCCTTGTTGTGATAATTGTGTGATTGCACCCCGAGGAAAACTCTGCATAGAAAACATTGATGACAATCTGGACTGTAAAAAGGAATCCCGCTGCGAGTATCCTTATGAAAAATGTCGAAAAGTCTAAAATGAAGCAACTTAAATTTTGAAATTTAGACATATGAAAACGATACAATATGACAGCAAGCAGTTACTATGGTAACTCTTGGATAATCAGAATGACATACATTTTCTCTGTACAGAATTAAAGATATCTTTTTAAACAGCTAGATTTATGAAAAATTTTCGGTTATATCTTTCAAAGATTTCTATTTGCTGATACTTTATGTTTGTTAGAATTTAATTAGATAAATAGAAATTTATTGATGAATTTATGTAGGATCGCACTATTAGTTTTAGTTTTTGTTCTATGTTACATGTAGCTTTAAAGTCTATCAAATATTTTTGTTGTCTCGCCTACAGATTATAGCCTTAACAATTTGTAGTGGCTACAATTTGAATTGTCCACCACCTATATTTGAAAATGACACCACCCCATGTAATGATGGGTAAGTAGTAATATTCAAGTTTCAAATTCAGCTGGAATCACCAGTTATAGTCCATAACTAGAGGAGCTGCTGTGGCCTAGAAATCAGATATTTGAGGGGCATGTAGTTTTTATCCTGTCTGTTGTTTGTCAGCAAAAACATTAACCTTGGTCATAACTTTTAAATGGTAAGTGATAAGGTTTTCAAATTTCACATGTGTATCCCTTGTGACAATGTATTTCAACGGGTGCCAAAATTTTTGACCTCATGTTTTTGACCTTGGAGTTTGACTTACTTCAAAAAAACTTAAACCTTGACCACATTTTATAACTGCAGTGGAGTTGGTTTATAACAAAGTCAAAGGGGCATCAGTGTTTCACAAACACATCTTGTTACAGTTAAAAGTGAATTTTCCAAATGAAACTTAAAGTTATCCTTGTAAGATAAGTCTGACTCACTCGAGTCACCTCATGGCCAACATTCACAGTTTAGGAGGCAGTAAAGCTTTGTCCTAGACAGTGACTCATGTCTCCTTTGGTTGAAATTCACTATTCCAAACTTGTAATAATGAATGATTCTATTAATGCTAATAAGTGTCCGATTATCATAGTGATTAATTAGTGCACTCACTTCTCAGTAATGTGATCCGGGTTTGATCCTTGGATCTGCCAGTGAAATATGTGAGATGGTATGTGGTTGCCACCTTGAATAGGTGAGTTTTATTTAGTTACTCTGGTTTCCTCCCAAATCCAGCCTCCCTCCCCCCACAAGCCGACATCAAGGCCAGTGAGTTATTACTAAGAGTTTAGATAGCGTTCATCATGTGTTTCATTAATGCTATATATCTTTACTCCACAGTGGTCAGTGTAAACAGGGAGTGTGTCTGGGATACTGTGAGGCCAGAGGACTGGAGCCCTGCATGTGTACAGGTAAGGACACTCTGTCAACTTCAAATCTCACCTGGGGCCACCTTAGTCTCGTGGTTAAGGTGTTCGCTTTTTGATCATGAGTTTAATGATTTGAATCTGAGTCACACAGCAGTTGACTGTCCTTGTCTTTCAGATGAGACAGTAAAAGCCAAGGTCATGTGTCACAGAAGGTGTAGGCACGTTAAAAAACCCTCCCTGCTGTATGGCCATAACTGCTGAGAATAGGCAAATTTTTCAACCTGGGCCGGCACATGGTGAAGTCTCCATATAGCTCCATAGAAGTAAAAGATTCTTGAATTGCATGTTAAACAACAATACAACCAATCATCATATCTTGCCAAAAAATCATAGACAGTAATCTGTTCACTTTGATAACAAAGTTACTGGAATTTACAACAATAATTTATGTACTATTCCACACATAACTTCTTGATAATCCAGTAGGCTGGTTCGGCTTTTGGTTGTTCCAAAGTTTGTATTTCATCGCCAGTAAATGCTGAAAAGGACTACTGTATACATGGTTATTTTCGTCCCGTGTTATTTTCACCCTAAGGCACTTACAGACAATTTTGACCAGTTTTGAATTTGACTAGTCTTGTCATAATTCTTTCATTGAATTTATCATTATGAATTCGCCCTGTTTAAAATTAGCCCATTGACGAGAAGGGCAAAAGGGGCAAAAATAAATAGACAGCGAAATTTCTCTGGTATACAGTATTTGGTTTCTATAGCAAATTTGCCACAAAGATAAGATTTTATAACCTAGTGCCTTTGAACTGGGAGCAATTTGATTTTATTTATCACAGGTCTTATTTTTCATTTTTGATTTTTTGACAGGAGAGGATATCTGCATGTTTTGCTGTAAATCACTGTCAGGGCAGTGTGAGAAGGCTCAGCCAGAGAGATTCCTGCAAGATGGCCGACCATGTGGTGATAAATTTTGCGATGGCAAGGTAAGGTATACAACCACAATTTCTACTGTGGTTACGCAATCTGGCCGAGTGGTTAGCGTGTTCGATTTTGAATCGAAGAGTCGAATCCACGCAGTGCAACGCTGCGTTTGGCTCCTACCTGTCTTTTGGATGAGGCAGTAAAAACTGAGGTCCGGTGACACAGTAGGTGTTCGCACGTTAAAGAACCCTCCCTGCTCTCCGGGATGTAAGATTCCATTATTCTGATAGCACTCACAGAGTAAATTCAAAAGAACACATTATATTGCTGACTTTCATTACTTACACCAATGGGGCTGCCATGGCCGAGTAGTTAGCATGTTTGACTTCGAATCAAAGGGTGCTGGGTTTGAATCTGCGCAGCACCACGCTGCGGTTGGCCTCCCTGTCTTTCGGATGAGTCGGTAAAAACCGAGGTCCCGTGTCACAGTAGGTGTTAGCACGGTAAAGAATCCTCCCTGATCTACAGCCAGCAGTGCCAAGCATAGGCAAAATTTTTCACCCTTCACCAGCACATGGTGACGTCTCCATATGAGTGAAGTATTCTAGAGTGAGACATTAATCAACAATCCAACAACAACAAGAAATATAACAAGCATAACCTGTTTGAGGTATAGTAGAACCCTGATACATGTATATTGAATTACGCTTAATTTAAAATTATCTTAATTCCCCAGCTAAATTGCCTTATTACTATCTTAACCCAGTTATTTTGAAAACCCTGTTAACTTGAAAGAAAAAATTCATTCCCCTTCGGGAATATATATCTAGGTTCCACTTTATTATGAAATGGATAATGTGATGAAATGGAGATAGTATTTTTGATGTCAGCTAAAACTGCAACATGGGGCCACTGTGGCTTAGTGGTTAGCATGTTTGCCTTCTAATTGTGAGGTCATGGGATCAAATCTGCATCGTGCAGGGGTTGGCTTTTCTTGTCCTTCAGATGAGACAGTGAAAACCGAGATCCTGTGTCACAGTAAAAGTCACATTTAAGAACCCTCCCTACTCTGGAGGGAGCCATAAGTGCCAAGCATAGACAAAATTTATCGCCCTTCACTAACACATGGTGATGTCTCCATATGAATGAAAAATTTGTGAGTGGGATGTTAAACAACAATTCAACCAAACAAATAAAATATTCAAAAATTGAAATAAACTGATATTCCCCTTTTCAACTGGAACTATTATCTTTTATAAACCAACCGTGTATGAAATACTGTTCTTAATTAAACACTGTGTTTTAAATACATATACTTTCATACTTGCCATTATAGGGAGTTTGTGCAGAAGTAAGGTTTGGACTCGTGAAGCGACTCTTCGAAGTGATAGAGCAGATCAGCATTGATAAGCTGGGTAGGTGCACATAAGTATTGTTTTCCCTAATTGTCCCCAGCTTTAACCCATTAATCCCTAAAAACTAATGGACTCATTCTTAAATCAATAATCTTGGTAAGTCCAAATATGTCTTTAGGGGTGAATGGGTTAACAAAATCTCTTTCCTCCTTCTGTCTGTCTGTCAGTCAATCTTTGTGTTAGTCACAAAATTTTGAACCTCACATTTAAGACTCCAAAAGTGACTGGCCAAAATTGTTCTTGTTAGAAAGGTTGAAATAGCCTTGAATAAAGATAAGCGGACTGAATTTTGTAGGATTTATGAGGTGAGGTGGTCAGCTTGTTGATGTGGTCTTAAGGCAAAGTTCCTTGTACATTATGAGCAGAGTATGGTCTCCAGTAATGTCTTGCACAAATTGATTCTTGTTTACAATTGACAAAAATATCTAAGAAAAAGAAATAATTGACCAATTATATGTATATTTTTTGTTTCATTTTCAGCCCAATTTATGAAGGACAACATTGTATGGCTGGTCTTTTGGCTATTTATACCCGTGTATCTGATTCCAGTGTGCATAATTAGAAAAAGGGTAAGTAAGTTCAACAGGAATTTCCCTGTCCGTCTGTCCATCAATCTGTGACCAGATATGAATTTCTTTGTAGAGAAATCAATGATACATACTGTAAACCTGAAAACTTTCACTGTTGTTTAAATTTTGCCATTTTCACCCATAGGTAAGAAAGTGAATTTGAAATAATTCTCAGTTCATTCTTAGTTATCACAGCAATTTTCTTAGCATGATTCTACAATGACCTTACAGTGACCTTGAAGTTCTATGCAGAATCCTCTGCAGTATGTCCTCTAACATTTATTTGTATATTTCAAGAAAATTCCATTATTATTATTGAATATTATGTTTTTTGTTTTAAGGACAAAAGTGCAATGAAAAAGGAGTCTAAAGAGCTGGAAAGAATGAGAAATGAGGTAACTATAGCAACAAGAACTCCTAATATCTAATTTACCAGAATTAGGAAACACAGATATATCCAATAAGCAAATTTAGGTTCATACCCACTTACACAGTAGTATACATATATTAGCTCCTTTTATTTTCTCCCATGAAGATTGGAGCCTGCAATGTTGTTGTCTCTTTATCTATCCATTTGCTGCAAAAATCTTCAAATTGGCCATAACTTTTGAATGATAAATGTAGACTTGCCAACATTCAAAAAATTTCCATTGGGTAGATTTTTCAGTCTCATTGAGAAGATCGAATTTTACCAAGAGCTATCGGGAACATCTAAAAAAAAATTCAGGAGGAGATTTTTCTTATCAAAATTTTACATAAAAAATAGGGAGTCTCCCGATTTAGGGGAGGGGTGGGGAGACTTAGCAAGGAAGTATGTAAATGTTATGGCTTTATAGATTTACATGTACCCCTTAGGGACTTTGACCTGTGCTTTGGTCTATTTCATTCTGTGTAATGATTCTACGATGTAATAATTTACATGCTTCAGTTTTTATTATTACCCAACTCTTTGCTTAAGTAAAGATGAAGCAGTTTTGGTTGTTTGTTCATTGTACATGTGCCTGTTTGCAGTGAATTTTTATTCTCCCCCAAAAAATTTCAGGGGAGCTTCTAGTCGCTGCTTTGTCATTGTCTGGAGCCATACCTCCTAAATCCTTTCAAGTATTTAGTTCATACTTACAAAATAAATCCCAATGACCCTGGCTTCCGCCCATCTTGTAACATGGTCAAGGTCATTCTGCACTTAGGACTTAAAATCTTATTTTACCTGTATCTCCTTCTGTATTGAGTGACCGGATCATATTTTTTTTTCACACAAATGTTACTCATAAAAAATAGGTGTTCAACTAACCTTGACCCAAAGTCAAAAGTCAAGGTAATTCTCAGATTTGGAGAGTATATATCAGTTTACTGATTGCATTGGTATTTTGTTATTTTTTAATTTTTTTTTACAGAGAAGCGCATTAAACCCCAGTTCAGATTTAGGCAGAGGGGAGGTCCTACGGGTCACAAATCCTGTGTTTATAGGAAACGGACGATAATGATTGCAGGCTGAAAGGGGATTCAAGGCTGAAACAGGATGTAAGGATGAAGCAGGATGCAAGGCTTTTTAAGGATTTAGGGCTGTTGAAAGATGCAAGTCCTTGTGTGTAGTAGCAAATATGGAATTTGGCCACATATGACCTGCACCATAGCCACTGTGGTTTCAGGGAGGAAGGAAAAAGTGTAGAATTTTAGGTTGTTCCTATGTGTTTATGGAATATTACTAATGTTTATGAATATATGAATATAAAGTGGTAGTTATAGGTATACAGTAGGATCTTGTCATGAAGAACGCCTAGGGGACTGGTTAGAATGGGACTAATTCAAGTATCATATTGCATGACATTTAAGTGATAATAGTATCTCCAATTTTGATAGAAGACAAGTCTACATAAACTTACCAGTAGCCTTGGGTATCATCATCTTGCATCATTCCATCACTAATAGAAACCATAGTCCCACATAAACATTATTTTGTAACACATGGTACATGAATTAGCCCCATTGATCTGATTAGTGATGTGGGCCACCCCCCAACTAATAATGATTGAAAAAGCCTAGAATTATGATAGGAGGACTGAATTTTGATGCACCGTATTTTGTGGAGATTTCCTAACTATGGTGGTCTTACGGCAAAGTTTTTCTATACTTATACATGTATTGGTAGGATATGCATATAAAGTCGAGCCTCATTAATCCAAACACTTCGCCTTCCAGACTTCTGGTAGGAACAAAATCTGCAAAGATTGCATTTGCTATCATGAACGGAACCTTGGAGTAATTTTGGGATGGCAGTGGCCTTTAGTGGTCTGATTAGTATGGTGGTCTCCTAAGTGAGGTAGCTTTTAAGCAAGATTCCACTGTAAAAACCAGGCATGTTGGATGCTGAATATACATGTAATTCTTTATAATTTTTGTATAATCATATTTTTATCTCTTACGATCGATA
>JACSZP010052922.1:0-13530 GCA_016161895.1 Pinna nobilis | reverse complement strand
TGTATAAAACTGTCACCTAAGATAATAGATGCTTGGACAGAACGAAGAGGGAATTAAAGTAAAAAGGAGAGGAATTATAAAAACATAGAAAGAGGTCGAAAAGAAAAGTGGTTACACTTTAAATACATCATACATGCATACATACACACATACATACATACACACACACATACACACAATCTCTCAACAATCATACTTTAATCTATTTTCTTATGTACAACCATGAATAAGTGGTCTTTATCGTGTTGATGAATACCGCTGTTCCTTTATCTTGTACCTATAAGGTTACCTGTGTTAAGTAATTCTTGATTTGAAATATTTACATAAGAAGTATTGTGTATATCTTAATGCATTCAATCATTATACAGTTCGGTGTTTTCCACTGGTGACTAGGGTCTATTTTTAGTTTTTTTCTACTTTTGAAAGTCACAGAAATTCCGCAGCAGGATAGGTAAGTTTTTCTTAGAATATAAGCATCTGTTTTGGTAGTGTGATGTGAACTTTATACTTGTCTAAATGCAAAGTGATTAGATGTCATGTTGATATATTTCAAATATTTGTGTGCTACATCTGGCGTGTCATCTTATTCAATACTTACGCAATAGACTTTCATAATTTAATTATGTCTGAAACATTTGATTGACTTTCTATATGTGTATTCATTTAGTACATTGATAAGAAAGGCATTCTTAAAATTATTAATATTATTCAGTCAGAGTATTTTACAGTGATTATTATCATCGTGGGGTGTTAATGGTTTACTTTTTTCCATCGGTGTGTTTAAAACTAAACTCAAATTCAAAATTAAATACACGTAATGCTACATGTACAAACCTAAAATTTAAGAAAGTTATGCTTTTAGTTGCTTGATATTACGGGGTTAATAGACTGGAAGCTCTGTACTATTTTTAGCCGAAAACTAATGGAAACCCCTTAGATATTTTTAGACTGTTGCTTAACGATCATTTGTTCTAAATTTGATTTTGACTATCGTCGATATATAAAAAATTTACCAATCAGTGTATGTTGTCGAATTTAGTATCTGGGATTGATGGACAAGACAAGGTACATATCATGAATGCATGTCTATAAAGTTTTATAGATGTTCTATATTTTGACCGATGATTGTAGTTATATCAGCAACAGCGTGAATCATCATGCCAAACATTATCACTGTAGACGCTGTAAAAATATCACAGGCAAATATATACAGCCGTTGAGTCATTTCGTTATGTTGTTACTGTTATTTTCTATATACATATCATACATAATGATGATTATACCGAATGATTTACGATTTTTTTGTATACTACAAATAAAAAGTAAAATATCTCTAATTACAAGTATTTAAACTGTAGCCATTTTCTTTTTCGACCTCTTTCTTTCTTTTTATAATTCCTTTCCATTTTACTTTAATTCCCTCTTCGTTCTGACGAAGCATCTATTATCTTAAGTGACAATTTCATATAATATATGAATAAAGTGTAAGCTTCGTTCTAGCTAGCTTTTTGCATCTGTAAACAATTGCAAACTAGAGCATTTGTTTATACAAAGAATCAGTCCATAAACAGTGGAACCTGGAGACAAAAAGGACAGTTGAAGGGGGACATTAACAAATTAAATGTCGAACTACACACAATACCATGACCAAAACCGGTAGACAATCCTGCAAGTAGTAATCCGTATAAACACATGAAAAATGAATTAGTAAGAATGAGTAACATAAACCCCACTAAACACCAGGGGTGCGTTCAGGTGCTCTGGGAGGATAAACAACTTCTGTTCCACGCGTGGGACCCGATATAAGTCTAATCCGGTGGTGGACGTAATCGTTAAAACAAGGACTGGATTAGGTCCACAACAAGGTTATCATATCCCCCATCATCTGTAACAGCCATCGCCTCACTCACGATGAATACAAACCCGCTCAGGAGTATTTATCCGTATTTTCCATATACAACTCTAAGCATTTATGAAGTTTATCTACGGAACTATTTGATTCATTAATTTCATTTTACATTGTAGCATGTTTTTGTCTGAGGATTGTAGATGGTGGATAGATCCTCGTCAACACAATTTCAAAATCCAGAAAAAGACATCGCAGATCAGGATCTTGAAGAAGCATACAAACAGAGTAAACAGCAGCATTCTGTACTGCCACTTCTGAAAAAGGAACTCCAGTTTCGAATTAAGTATCGAAGGTTATCGGAAGGAAAAGATGAAGTAATCCCGGACGATCCAGAACCAGAAGAGTATAAGGTCCATATCACCCCCGTTACACGTAGTTACAAAAGCACTTTCATTTAATAGTATTTCAGCTTGTGTTATTTTAAAATATTACACATGTTTTTCAAATTGATTGGAATACAGTTCACAATTTGTGCACGATTTTGCTTTTGATCTCTTCCTATGGGAAAAATAGATTGAACTTCTTACGGCAGAATGGGCTATTATTCACTGAATGCAGTGTATAACTTTTGTGGAATTGAACCAGAAGTGAGAAGCTTTGTAGTTCTTTAGAAGCTTAATACAATTCAGGGACAGAGTCCCCCTAATCACTAACAATTAGATGCAATTGTGATTGAAATCAAAATAAAATTCTAAAGGCCGTGGGAAACAGTAGTATATCTCAAAACCTTGTAAAACATCTGATTGGAATAAAAGGAAAACTGAATTGTCTATTCATGACATGCTGCAAATGAAAAAAGCTAAACAATGGTTGGTAGCCCCCAGCCCAACCATGAACACTTTTTATATTTTGATTTAAATTACCAATGATTATGATGAACAATGCATCACTATGGCTAAAATTACATAGAACTTATTTTCTTGAGGTACATGACCAGATAATGGAATCTGCAGTTATTTAATCTGTTTTTTTAAATTGACATAGATGTATCACCTGTCTTGCCAATTACAGTTGTACTTATCATTTCTAATAGATATCCTGCATGGCACATATACACGTTTATAACAGATAAATAAAATTACTCGATAGGACATTGGCTTGGGAGATGTTACCTGTAAACATGCAAAACAGACACGACAACAATTACAAGAAAAAAGCAAATTCGAGATCAAATAAAAAAGTAAAGTGTGCAGATATAAAGATTTTTCTTTGTAATTAATGACAACATAAGAACATGTGCCACGTGACTAAGCATTGCCTGTAAGCTGCATAGATCGTAAGCTAAGTACATTGACATTTCGTGCGTGACATGAATGAGCAAAGGTGTTTTTACCTACCGTATGTTCAATCATTTATTGAACTAGCTGTGTACTGATTTCTGTAGCAGGCAGTGTATTGTATAATGAAAGGGTATCATAACTATGATCTTTTTGTCAAAACCTTCCTTGTACGAAAAGAGACATATTTATACAAGATATCTGAGTCGTAATAATAATAATAATAATAATGATAATAATAATAATACTTATAATAATAATCATAATAATAATCATAATAATAATCATAATAATAAAATGATAAAGTTCTGTCTGTAAATGATATTGACTTGACGTCATGTTTTCTTATGAATGATGTTGAAGTGTCGTCTCTGAGTAAGTTTCTTTTGTTGAAATTACTGACTTTTCATCAATGAGTAAGTTCTCCTGACCAAATATATTGACTTTTCGCCATTGAGAAAGCCCCCCTTCTCGATTAAATTGACTTATCGTCATTGTGTAAATTCCTGCTGTAAATTATATTGACATGTCGTAATGTTTCTGTAAATGATGTTGACTTGTCGCTATGGAGTAACTTCCCTATAGATGATATTGACTTGTAGTTATGAAGTAAGTTCCTTTTGTAAATGATTTTGATTGTCGCTATGGGGTAACTTCCCCCTATAAATGATATTGACTTGTCGCTATGGAGTAAGTTCCTCTGTAAATTATATTGACTTGCCTCTATGGAGAAGTTTCTCTTGTAAATGAAATGAACTTGTCGCTATGGAGCAAATTCATCCTGCACATGACGTTGACTTGTCGCTATGGAGCCCGTTTAGATAATATTGACTTGTCGCTATGGAGTAAGTTCCTCCTGTAACTGACATTGACTTGTCTCTATGAAGTAAGTTCCTCCTGTAACTGACATTGACTTGTCGCTATGGAGTGAGTGCCTCCTGTAACTGACATTGACTTGTCTCTATAAAGTAAGTTCCTCCTGTAACTGACATTGACTTGTCGCTATGGAGTAAGTGCCTCCTGTAACTGACATTGACTTGTCGCTATGGAGTAAGTTCCTCCTGTAACTGACATTGACTTGTCGCTATGGAGTAAGTGCCTCCTGTAACTGACATTGACTTGTCTCTATAAAGTAAGTTTCTCTTGTAAATGATATTCACTTGTTGCTGTGGTGTAAGTTTTTCTTATGAATGATGTTGACAAGTTGGATGTTGACTTGTCTCTGGAGTAAGTTTCTCTTGTAAATGATATTCACTTGTTGCTGTGGTGTAAGTTTTTCTTATAAATGATGTTGACTTGTTGCTATGGAGTAAGTTCCCCTTATTAGTGGAGTAAATTCCCTATGTAAATGATCTTGACTTGTCGCTATTAAGTTCTCCCAGTAAATGATATTGACTTGTCGCTATGGAGTATGTTTCTCTTTTAAATGATAGTGAATTGTGAATGATGTGTTCTCTAACATTTCACCATTTAACGATGTGATTGGACCCAGTGTTTCTCGTATCATTAAACCTTTTAACTGTACATGAACCGGTATTTTTTATATTGCACCATAAAACTATTACCTGTGATAAGAACCACTGTTCCTTCTGTCCCTACACCTTTTCCTTGTAATTTGTTATTAGAGCCAGTGTTTCTCCTATCACTACATGATTTAACCTATGATTAGAATAAGTGTTTCACCTATCATTACATGAATTAACTGTTATTTATGATGAGAACTAGTGTTTCACCGATCATTACACAATTTAACTGTTATTTATGATAAGAACCAGTGTTTCACCTAGCATAACACGATTAAACTGTTATTTATGATTAGTACCCGTGTTTCTCCTATCATTACATGATTTTACTTATACCTATGATTAGAACTAGTGTTTCACCGATCATTATACGATTTAACTGTTATTTTTTATTAGAACCAATGTTTCACCGATCATTACACGATTTAACTGTTATTTATGATAAGAACCAGTGTTTCACCTAGCATTACACGATTAAACTGTTATTTATGATGAGAACCAGTGTTTCACCGATCATTACTTGATTTAACTGTTATTTATGATAAGAACCAGTGTTTCACCTAGCATTACACGATTTTAAAACTATTATTCATGATAAGTACCCGTGTTTCTCCTATCATTACATGATTTTACTTATTCCTATGATTAGAACTAGTGTTTCACCGATCATTATAAGATTTAACTGTTATTTTTTATTAGAACCAATATTTCACCGATCATTACACGATTTAACTGTTATTTATGATGAGAACCAGTGTTTCACCGATCATTATACGATTTAACTGTTATTTATGATGAGAACCAGTGTTTCACCGATCATTATACGATTTAACTGTTATTTATGATGAGAACTACTGTTTCACCGATCATTATACGATTTAACTGTTATTTATGATGAGAACCAATGTTTCACCGATCATTACACGATTTAACTGTTATTTATGATAAGAACCAGTGTTTCACCGATCCTTACACGATTTTAAAACTATTATTTATGATAAGAACCTGTGTTTCAACTACCATTACATGATTTAACTTATTTATTATAAGAACCAGTGTTTCATCGAACATTACACGATTTAACTGTTATTTATGATAAGAACCAGTGTTTCGCCGATCATCACATTATTTAACTGTTATCTGTTATTAGAGCCAAGTGTTTCATCTATCATTACACAATTTTCACTGTTCTTAGTAGGTAGTGTAAGTTTTCCCACTTTTTTCGACTGTCTTACTGTTATATTTGGTAAAAAACCGACTTTTCATTATACAATTAAGTATAATATATGGTCCCTTTAAGTTTATCTTATATCCTTATATTCATATACTGTTTGTGTGAATTAAGTTCTCTTGTGATTATCACCAGTGTTTCTTCTAGCTTTGTACAATGTCAATTTATACATGTGGTCAGTAACAATGTTTCTGCTTCACTCACACAAAGTACGTGTATTTCGGCCATCCTTACACTATTTAATTGTTATCTATAGTTTGTGAAAAGTATTTCCATGTGCTCTATTATATGTTTCCATATGCTCATAATTCAACTGTTATTTGCGGTAACCGCTTCGGTACCAATGTCTCTCATTTCCTAACATTGTTTAATTTATGGTATATGTCAGTATTATTTTAGTATTCAGTCATGGTTTAACTGTTCTCTGTGTTTGAACGCAGAACATATCTTTTTCTATATTTGAAAATCTTCGTGTAAGATCTATTTGGAGACAATTCCATCAACCGGTCTTATCAGTCAAATCATAAAAGTTAGATACATTTGTATTTGTATTTTAACTGTCAGATGCGTACAATCTGACAAGACATATTACATCTTAATCTTACTTAAAGGCAAGTATTGGTATATAATTCTTATATTTACATCAATAATGAAACGTAATACCAATAAAATGTTTTGACTTTTCTCTTCAAACATAAAATATTTTGAACATACAGACGTCTTTCGGATTCTAAAAAATGAGGCCATACAATTTAGATTTTGACCTATTAGACCCACTTGAAGTAATACAGCTTTAGTATATATCCGTCTTAGAAATAGAGTAAAATCTTGCCTTCTGGCTAACTCAACAAGGAAAAAACATCGCATTATCACATTTCAAATTTTACTTGATTGATAGTATAATTCTGTTTTGATCTCACTTGGAAGAATACCTCCCTGGTAAGATCTATCCAGGTCTATCACCTAGGCGGCCATTTTGTGTGGCAATATAGATGTTGTCCTTAACAAATCAAACAAATTAGATAAAGTATTCTTGGGTATAAACTGTTTTAAACACTCTGGGGGTTAAACTATTTATTTCAGGCCTTCAATAATATAAACAACTAATTTTGATAAAAATCATGATGTCCCATTCACCCCTACTTTGTAATTGAGCTTTGTTTCTTAAAGAAGGAAAGTTTCCATGTTTACCCACAAGATAGCCGTCAAAGGGGACTAACTCTTAGAAAATAATGCTTATGGAAAACCATTTATATATGTAAACATTTTAAATCTCGTGTATTCATTTTCTTTCACCTACAGGTGACCTGATTTGAATTACTTTTTTATCACAGACACCATCAATGTTCTATCATATTCACGTGTAAGCTTCTACCGTGGGTATGCGTGACTGTGCACGAAGGTGATTTCCATTACGATTCGACATATTAAAAGACAGTTGATGCATATTAAGTCTAATAAGTTTAAATGGTTCTGTTGCGTTCTCCAACTCCGGGTATCAACTCTTTCGCCGGGTAATCAGCCGTTGTCTAGTGTCACAATATAATTATATTCCCATTCCGGGACATCTGAATCTTTCCGGCTAATTATTTAAATGTTCCCGTTGAAGTCAGTGACACTAAATTAATTATTTGATGTTTCCTTTCCAATAATAACTGTAATATTATAGGACATTAATGTACCAATTAATTATTAGTTGTATTTCTGCTATTGTAGTTATCTTTCTTTTTCTACTTTTTCCTATCATGGAAGTCAAATGACTTCACAATTAACTTCTCGCAGAAGGAAACGTTGTTGAATGCCTTAAATCTTCAGACCGGAAGTTCTGTGGTTGGGTATAGGGATCTGGTTTGACAATTTGAACTCTAGATGGTATTCTGCAGCATGACTTTACATAGTAGTTTTGCCAGTCGGACCTGCAGCTTTCCTTTCAGCCAATCTTTTATTGATCCATTATAATAATATTTTATTGATTATCTGAAAATAATCAGCCAAATATTTTACAGAACTACTGGAACAGTTGCGACGGGCGTTGCATACTGACAAGGGACCATGACTCCTTCTGGCTACCTTCTCGCATCCCTTTCAGCATTGCATTTGCAATTGTTTTTTATATTGAAACCGTTTTTATTACAAACTTACATTATACAGGGCTAGAAGATTCAAATGTTAATTGGTACTACTTCGTTTATTCTTATAAAAATCACCACGGCTCTATTATTCCAATTTTCATATCACATGCCGTCCATTCCAATCTTTCGCACTGCGTGCTGTACAAAAGTTTGCATATTTTCCTAAACGCATGTTCCATATAGTTTAGTGTCCTTGACAGAAACAAAGGTATAAAAGTTTTTCGGGGTAATGCTGAATCTGAATTTTCTTACCGAAGTTTATTTTCATGAAAACCAATTCCTCTTTGAGTGAAACAAATATCTTCATATGTACGGTTTTATACAAAAGCTATGCATATCCCCCTTTGTAGTACGTTTCCACACATTCATATATGTTGTACTAAACATTGTGTCTCGGTATTCGTAATGCATTCATCGGCTTCCCGTATCTTGTTGCTTTACATTTTAAAGGTTTTTAGTTCGGCTCACTTACACTCACTCTATTAGTTACATATTTAAGTAAAAAAGAATTATGAAAAAGATAAATCACTCTCTTATCTCTTGTAACTGTATTTTAAGTGTTCTAGAATCTGATGAGTTGTATAGGGGTATAACTTTTAACAACTATTCAGTAAATGATTTCCACGATAGTAGCTGTTTGAACTATTCCTCGTTCATTACATTTCATATAAGTTGTGGACGTTACACGTCTACAACGGATGCTTAATTACCTGTAATACCTGATCTCAGCACTGGATTCTCCCAGGTCCGTATTCGTCCGATACTCACTGGATTTGTATTGTCTTCTTTCCAGTAAAATCTTTGGTGTCTTAAGTTCTTTTTTAATTTGGCACCCCTTCCTATACCACGATTAATATAAATATAACTTATTAAGTTTTATTTAATACAAACATACTACAACATACATCTAGTATATTATCAGCATGTTTGAGTACTAAAAGGGATCACACTAATTTGTCTGTTTTTATGCTCCATAATTGGAGATTCGGGAGCATGCAGTTTTTGTCCTGTTTTCTTGTCTGTATGTTTGTCCACAAAAATTAGCTATGGCTTTGGCATAAGTGATAGGGCTAACATATGTATATTCCATATGACAAGACTTTTCAATGGGTACCACAATGTTTGACTTTGTGGCCTTGACATTGGAGTTGTACCTAATTTTAAAAATGATTTTAACCTGGACCATATCTTTTAAACTATAAGGGGTTGACCTTTCATATTCCACATATAGTTTTCTGATGACCAGAGCTTTCGTTTGATACCAAGACTTTTGACTAAGTGACCTTGACATTGGAGTTTGACCTACTTTAAAAGAATAACCTTGGATAATATGTTTAGAGACATCTTGTTTTGCTGTATATTTTAAACTTTGTTATGCTCCGAATAATATCGTCTGCTTAGTATAAGGATGTTTCCTTCCATGCTTACCATTTCATCTATCTTGTCTCGTTTTATCAATGGGCCTAATATACCTATAATACATGTACATTTTTTCTTCGTTGCATCTATAATAATTTAAGATGTTCTAAAACATGAAGTTTTATTTCAATACAGGTAAGAAACTGTAAGATACTTGGAAACAAGTTTCAGTATTAAACTATCCTTAATTCTGACTAATCTGATTTTTCTAGTAGACATAATTCAGCATTCAATAAAGCATACTGAAATATATGGGCATATTCTAATTTAAGAGGACGATGTCGAATTGTAAGGAATTATTGTGTTACATTTAATCCTTAATGGATATCTTCGCAATATCTCTAAGATAGAATTTGTATGGATACTCTTGCGATTGTTCTAACATCATACCACATCAAACTACATAAAATGCAGAAATCAAAAAGAAATCTTCACTTTGAAAATAGATTGTGGTGAAGCAAATCATGTATGTAGATAAACATATATTATCTATTTTAGTTAACCGAATCTGATATTCAAAAACGAGAAATACGACGAAGACAAAACAAGGAGTCGGCTGATCGTGCCAAACGAAAAGAGAGAGAGAAAGAGGAGAAATTGAAAAAGGTATTGAAGAACTTTTCAGGTAGTAATTTACAACTCGAAATATGAATTGTACAAAAATTTATTTCATTTAGGCTTCAAAAGAAATATTCAAAATAAATCGTATAGCACTTTGACACATTAGGATTTCAAAAAAATGTTTTAAAAACTATCATGACAATTTATAACATATTGGAATGAACAAAGTTTTTTACTGGCGCCTTATGATGATGATGATGATGATGATGATGACGATAATTGCTGTTGTTGTTGTTGTTACTGCTGTCGTTTTTATCGGTATTATTAGTACTAATAACAACTTTAGATTGTTGTTACCGCTGCCGTTCCTGTCTCAATAGCTGTCACTGGCTCTGGACTTCGCTACTGTTGCTGTCACTGTCTCTGGACTTCGCTACTGTTGCTGTCACTGTCTCTGGACTGCGCTACTGTTGCTGTCACTACTGTTGCTTCAGCTGGAAGTAGTTTTGGGAGTTATTATCATGATATTCTGTTCTCAGTAATAATTATTATTAACACTATTTACCACTGACAGATTTAGTAGAAATAGAAGTAATATTTTATTTCATCACGAGATATTTCGAGAAATTCCTTCTCATCATTTTTAATCGTTTTCTTGAAAATATATAGAGTGGCAAATTAAGAGTTCTTTTCTAGTCACTTTGATTTGATTACACACTTTTGAAAACGAAACTTTAGGCAACACTATTCGTATTTTAATGAATTACCCACCTGTTTGTCTTGAATTTGTCAAGTCTATGGTTTGATAAATGTTCATTTTCTTAAAGAATACTTATAACGTTTAGAATAAACATTCCGTATACAAAACTCTTTTGTAGAAAATTGACAACCTATTTGAGGAAAATATAGCATTGACCAGAGAAAAGCATAAACTCATGAGGACTAAATTAGATTTGTTCAGACTTATGGAAGCAATACGAGACTGTCCTTGCGGTAAAACGTATGATTATTCCAGTGGAAGTGAATCTCCATCTACTTACATACCTAAGAAAAATACACAGAGAGCGGAAAAGAAACATTTGTATTTGTTGCATGCAGATGAAACTGCATCTGCTTACATATCTAAGAAAAGTACAGATATAGCGGAAGAGAAACGTTTGGTTCCATTGTTCATAATTAAACCTGAGTCTACTTACGAACACATTAAAAGTACAGAGGACACGGAAGAGAAACACTCGGGTTCACTGTATGCAAAGAAACTTGTGGAAACACAGATACGTATTCGAGAATTGGCAGAGAAACCTATCAGTTCATTGAACCCAAAGGAACGTGCTTCTAGCTACAGACAAAACAGAAGTACTGAGGACCCGGAAGTGAAACATTTGGGTTCATCGCATACCAAGGAAACTGCATCTTCCGAAACACAACAGAAAAATATTCAAAATCTGGCAGAGGCACATTCGGGTTCATTGTCTACAAGGGAACATATATCTCCGTATGGACCACAGAAACTTATTCGAGAACTTAAAAAGAAACGTTTGAGTTCATCGTATACAAGGGAACCTATATCCTCCGATGACCCACAGAAACTAGTTCAAGAGCTGAAAGAGAAACATTTGCGTTCATCGTATACAAGGGATCCAGCATCCTCTGACATACCCATGAAAAGTATTCAAGAACCGGAAGAGAATGGAAAAACCATGCTCGTCGATAAAAATGCAGTGTCTCAATAAAATCAAACCATGTGACTTTTGCTAAAGCCTATAAGTAAAACTAACAGCTTGCGTGAAAACGTGAGATAACTACTTAAGTATTGTTTATTGACATCGAGTGTTGTTCTGCAAATTATTCACAAAGGGACTCTTCTGAGTTTAAAGAGTTGCTCGACTTTTCGCCGTTGAAATAAAAACTTGCCTAACAAAATTTAAATTGTTTCGACTTTTGCTAATTTGGCCTTAGTGATCATTTCAGTGGGAAAATCTTACTGAACGTAATGTATCTGATGTATTTTGTTGGCATTACTGTTTTCTAAATTGTGGCCAACTTCTTTTCAGTTCACACGTTATGTGATTTTGATATATTCAGCAGTAATGGATGCTTATATATAATATACAATATATATTGTACTACTATATATACAGATTAAATAAAGCTACATGTATAAAAGTATTAAAGAAATAGTCATGCTTACAATGAGTTGTCCTCGTGTTTCATTGTCCTACCATGTTTACAAATTGATCTGAATAGGTACAACATGCTTCATGACAAAACTTTCAATAGGACACAAATATATCTCGGCTGATTCTACAATGAAATAATAGTTTAAGTTCATCGTCAGTGGGCAAATTCAAAACTGAGTGAATCCAAAACGGTCAATTCAATGAATGATATAATGGCGAGACTGTGCACAACCTTTTTGCGAAAATAACACAGGGTGAAAATAACCCTGTATAAAGTATTCACCTGGTTCAAACCCCTCATGTTTGTAATCACATGTAAATTGACCATGTCTGCGTACGGTTGATTTATTTTTATAAGCATACTTATCTTTGCCTGGCGATGAGTAGGATGCCGTAGTGGAACACGAGAATGTTGCGAGTCTGCGTCGTCCGGTCCGACCACCCACATGCAGCAAATACACCCGTAATTATCTCTGTTTAGCTAGCTAAGACCCTTCATCGGCTTAAAAGAATAGGGCTCCGAGGGGCTTGTTCCTCAAATTATCTACTTATGGATAAGATGCATATTTTTCTGCTGCTGTTAAGGTACTTTACGTTCCGCCCAAGAAACGTTCTGTAATATAGAGATATCATCGCAAGTCGGTGAAACGCTTTACATCTCAGCCTTTACTCAGTACTCTTGGAGCAGTGAGCAGCTCATTAATGTGCTGACTCCTACCGTAAAATTGAAGAAGTACCAAAGGGCAGTCCCGAAAACTCGAGCTTTTACTTTTTGAAACGGATAAACGTGATAAACTTGTAACGGAAGATATGGCATAATGAGGTTTTGTGTTTGGGGCATTTTGACATAGATACCTACTTTTCCTACTTATATTTGCAAGGTTCACTTGTCGTAGCCTTTAATTTAGGTATCTGTGATCGCTTACAGATACTGGAAAAAAAACAAATCAACCATTTTACGCCTGGATTGGAAATAGAATAACTTTAAATGCTAACACTGGGTTTTTAGATTTAGCAATAAATGAAAATGAAATTAAAATGTTAAAGAAAAGAAAACAAAATTTGCAATTGTAAGTTTCAATTTAATTGCAAAACAATTTACATGTATATTGAAGGCTAGATTACTTATATATAGTACTAGCTGTGCAAAGTTACATTTTACTGAACTCTCGGGGTTTCCATTGAACATTTGCAACTTTATTCCGGACATCTGGTCTCATCTCGTTTTGAAATCCGTGATCATTTTCCATATTTAAGGTAGTTAGGGACAGGAAGTGTACATATTCAGAATGGGAACG
>JACSZP010052911.1:0-10315 GCA_016161895.1 Pinna nobilis | reverse complement strand
AATGTATCATAGGCGTTCTAGCATTAATACCCACACTGAATGTATCATAGGCGTTCTAGCATTAATACCCACACTGAATGTATCATAGGCGTTCTAGCATTAATACCCACACTGAATGTATCATAGGCGTTCTAGCATTAATACCCACACTGAATGTATCATAGGCGTTCTAGCATTAATACCCACACTGAATGTATCATAGGCGTTCTAGCATTAATACCCACACTGAATGCATCATAGGCGTTCTAGCAAAGAAAGGCATATTTACTTTTATTGTTAAACCAGGGTTCTATCCTTTTAAGGAAACATTAATAATAGCGTATTATTTTACAATGGTTACTTTCCATATACCGAAACAATTACGCTCACTACTAATTATAGACTGGCCCTTTGCCCCTTTCTTTTCATTTAAGTAGTAAGACCCACCTTAAGTGATATACTTTAACTCTTGTGGTGAAATATAAACTAGTCTTTATGTTGAACTTATTGTCTGCCCTTTCGCTCGAAGGATGCCGATCACACTTTATGTGATTGACAGATGAAATTTGAAGATACCAAAGGGGCGTTCAAAACTCGAGTAATAGACAACACCATGACCAAAACAAAAGGAGACAATGCTACAAACATAGAATTACTAGTAATCTGTTTTACCTCTGACAGAGACTTATATAACTAATATTTGTCTCTGCTTCTGATGAGAAAGTTAATTCTTGTTTATATCGATTTTCTATTTCCAGTTGAGTTAATTAAACTCTATTTTTATGATGCAAACCAATTTACTTAATAACACTTTTGTAGAAACAGTGTTTGTAATTCATACTATTTATTTGTTTGTTGGGATAGAATCCCTTATCTCTGTAACACAATATGCAACACCCAGTTTCATATCTTGTGCGGTATGGGAGGCAAGGACCACATTAGGCTTACAGATTTAATGGTCCGTGAAATATCTGATATAGTATTGTTTTATGTATAATCACGACTATTATTAAATCTGACAGCTATCATGACCATTATTGTATAGAATTATAAAATGGCCAGGTGTTTAATACACACACGATGTCCTTTAAACAAAGATAAAAGTTAAAAAGTAAATTTGTGTATAACCGGAATTTTTTCAGTCTAGATAATATCATTCTTTTACGTTCAATTTTCCCACTCGTTTCAGTTTAATGATTTTTCTTTTTTCAAAAATTTATCGACACGTTAGAATTCGTTTCATTCATCTAACAAAGAGCGTTTTCTAAAAATTTTCTTCCATTGTATATGGTGAACAAATAGAGGATTATTTTACCTGAATACCTGGCGTGCATCATGGCACAAAACAATCAAGGATTTTGTGTTTATGGAAATTTAACACCTGATGGTTTTTGTGTGATACAAATACCTACGGCAAATTTTTCTCAATGTTTTTGAAATTATCCATGAACAGAGCGTGGTTGTGGTTTTAAAATTAATTTTACTCAATGGTTTGTATTTAAGATCAGTTTTATCTACCTCTATTATTGTACCTTTTTCCGTTCTGACATTTTAATTCATTTTTCTTTAATTATCTCAAAGATGTTATACGAAACGCATGCCGCCTTTTAAAATGTCGTATTGTTCTTATTGTCAATGTATGTGGTAAGTGGTTTCTGTTATTTAAGTTTTAAACACGAGATTTCTTAATAACCCTTTGTTCATGATTCCTTTTTTTTATTTCTTCAGATCACGAAGGGGGAGCCTATCAACTTCTGCGTCGAATTCCTCAAATGATGGTAAGCTATTGTCGGTTTCTTTATTTCTTTCTGTTTAAAACTTACCGAATTTTCAGTGATGGAACTATTTCATGATATTTAGTTACCAGCCATTAGTTTCTCTTTATAAGGTCAAATTAAAGTGATAGTCACAATTGAATATAATACGAGTCAGAAAAATAGTCGACTCAGATCATATACAATTGGGGTTTAGTAGCCGAGTCCCAGCTACAATAATGTGCATGAGTTATTGTTCCTGCCTTTCAGATGAGACAATAAAACAGTATCTCAGCATAACAATAAAACAAATTTAACAAACCTCAATAACGTTCGAATAATCTGTGTTTAAGACAATTATTTCTTGCTTTCTGTCTATGCAATTCTGCCTTTCCTAGACATAAAAATGTTTTAAATACTTTAACTTGAAAAATATCCGAATTTTTATCTGTAATCGTTGAAATACCTGGTAAAGTTTTCGAATGACACCGAATTACGTTGCCTTGTGACCTTGGCCTCTGCCTATATTACCTAAGACAAAAATCTGGTTTCTACGAAGTTTGAGCAATTTCTGTAATGAATAACATAGAAATTCTTAGTATCAAATCTACGTTCTTTGTCGTGTTGCTATTGCGAGGGAATCAATATAATCTTTGAACAGCAAGTAAGAACCTCGTACACTTCAAGTCCTTCTCCCCTTTTCTGTGAATGGATGTATGACGTATCTGCATTCCTGCTTGTTGTCGTGTTGTTTAATTCCAACTCAAGAACATTTCACTTATATGAAGACGTCACCGTGTGCCGGTTCGGTGAAGGGCGAAATTTTGTCCATGCTCGGCACTTATGGCCTTTGAGCAAGGAGGGTTCTTTAACTTGCCCACACCTACTGTGAAACGGGACCTCACTTATACTGTCTCATTCGAAAGACAGGGGCAGCCAACCGCGACGTGGCTTGGGTTCCAACCCGGACCCTACTATTCGAATTCGAACACGCTAGCCACTAGGCCACGGCGGTCTACATTCTTAACATACATTTTTTTCAAAGAAACGGAAACCATCAACACATTCCAAGTGTGCCTGTCTTTACATTTAAGCAACGTGTTGCATCTTTTCATTCAAAGCAATATAGAATATATCCAAGATAAACACACAAATTCCAGTGACATTGGTATGTGCATCTATAAAAACCCTTTTTAATGATTCCTTATTATTTGTATGAATGTGCTTGACAATTATAATACTATCAGTGCAGAAGCATTTTAATGAGTGTACATCCATTGTTAGGCAGACATATTTACGCTTAATTGACTACAAAATTGTTAAGTAGAATGTACATCAATCTGAGCTTCTCTCTGCATAGTATGTGTTCTATGAAGGATAATGATATTCACGTACAGACACGCGGGATGTTTTGTTATTTTCGTCAATGAATTTGTTCACAGTCTGTGAACATTTATAAAACAACTCTCTCTTTATCTTCCTCAAGTCGCTCGTCACAAGGTATGACGGGGTGCCTCATTACATGAAAGGTTATGGGGGTTTTTCTCTAGTATGATTTACGTTCCAAACTGCAAAATACATTTTAGAAATAGCGCTAGAACCACATGAAAGGAAAATTATGAAGCACTGTAATGTGACATAACCTGCACTTATATCAATAATAAATATTTGTACTAACATCATTAAAAATTCATTTTTAAAAAGTTAATAATATTTCATGGCATTATACAACTTGGAGTTTAGGTAAACGTCGGATCAGCACTTTCGGAAGCAAATATTAAAATGTTTTTGTCAGATGTTGTTCATCTTGAGTAATTTAAGTTTGCTAGCTATGTATAAGCATTTTGATTTTACTACATTTGAAAGGCATTTCTTGTCCTTTGGATGAGACGATAAAGTCCGAGGTCCCTTGTCACAATAGTTGTTGATCCTCATTATTTTATGGCAGCAGATACCGTGAATAGACCGAGTTCATAGCCATTTGTCGGCATAGGGTGATATCTCAATCAAAGAGAAAGATTCTTGAGTGAGAAATTAAACAAAAACAATTACATTGAAATATTGTTTTTCATTGCAGGAAGTAGCATTTCCTCCTTGAGTTCGATAAGGTCGGAAACAGAGGGAGAAAACATTAGTCTTTCTGAGACTTCAGACACAGATTCAGTGATGCTGAGTGATCCTTATAGACTCACTGTCCACTTCCTGGCGGACTCACATGAAATATACCCCATGATGGATATGTATCAACCAGTCATTGACTGGGTGGATCCAGACTTACACATTTTCAAAGTGTCAGAACGAACAAACGTACAAGATCATGGGGACGATTCCTTCTTTCTGCAAACGTCACACATTCCAAGCACTGCCGTCATGATTTTTCTTCACGAAGAAGGTATGCTAGGGTGTGAACGCATTCAAACTGCAAAAAGACACTTCGAACAATCGCCCTGGAAGTTTCACCACTCGGAACATGTTTCAAGGGGAAGAGTTAATCCTTACCCTTATAACAGCCAGGACTTTTATTACACTTCAGAAGACTTGCCACTCTGGGCCGTGCGACAAGTGCATTACGGTAAAGAGCATATCCGCGTCGTCATATTCACAAGTGAGGACAACTGGAATGATATGGTTCAGTTTTACAAACTTATCATAGGTGTAGAACCGGAAGTGAATCGAAATGACTTCTGTTTGTTTACAGTTCATACACATACCCATTACGACATTCAATTTGCTTTGAAAAAGTTACAAGGTGACACCAAGCCGCGCCCACTTGACTGTGTTAAACTGCAATTTAGAGTGACTGACGTTGGCCATATTGTGCCTTTATTTCCTCACGTCTGCAAGCCATTGTCAGATACAAGATGGGAGACTACAGACCACGACGGAAATATCATAGTATTAGAAGTTACGGGATCGGTATCCCCAGGTGCTGACAAAACTGTCCAAAGTGAAGTGACTCGCAAACAATCCGACCGGTCAGACAAATCGGACAGGTCAAGGACGTCTGACCGATCATCAGGTACAAATACTTCAAATGTGTCCGACAAAACAATACAATTATCAGGGTTTTATGTATGACCGATCACCTAAAAATAGAAATGTTACAATCGTATTTACGTTGCCCATACAATGTTATTAATGTCTATCGAGTATTGTATTATTTATTTACTGCCACGGTATTGCATTACATGTACCTCAGAAACATATTAAACTGTGATATATCTATATACAAATTACGTAGACTCCGCCCTGACCCCAGTTCTTTTTATAACTGTAGGTAAATATCCAAAAAGTATGAACAATATCCTTATATACTGCATAACTATACCAAAACGAATGCATGGAGGAACTGGTATGCTTGTAAATGCAGTTAGAGAAATGGGAGACTGAAAAAATATCTGAAATTTTCGACATAAGTATTACATGTAAATTGTGACGTACCCTTGCAAACTTATGTGTCCTTGGTGTGTAAATGCGTGTGTGTATATGCATGGGTATGCGTGTGTTGCGTACATGTATGTGTGTGCCCGTATCGTATAGATGGCGAGTTGGTTTTTTTTCTGTTTACTCCTTGGTATCGAAATATTCTTGATTCGATCGATGAAACAGATTTTAAATACTTTATGTGCAATACGTATTGATTTAATTATACCTACTTTCACATTGACTTCACAGTGCAACAGTTCATTGGAAACTTGACATTCCCTTGTTTTGATATTTTCAGGCAAAAAATGTCTTTCGAGGATTTTAAAGTTTATTAACTCCAGTTTAAACACTAAAATTCACTGTCGGAGGGAATTTCAAAATATTGTTTGCTCGTTAAATATTGTGTTAATGTCATCGTCGAACCCTATTTTCCTGTCAAAAACTCTATTTTGTGGTTTGAAAAATGATGACTTAGCATATTATTGGAGGGAAAGTATTTGACAAACTCTTTAAATAGTTTATATGACGCGAGATTGAAACTATGTCAAAGGTCAAAATAAAATGTATTCTTTGAATGAAAATATGAATAAATCGATATTAAAAGTTTTCAATATTGTTCTTCGATTTACTTTCAATCCGATAGAACGAGTTTTTCATGAAGTAAAGTTATATGACAGATTTGTCTCCCTTGAAGTTAAAACAGCCCGGGGCGATCGTCTCGCTCTTTACCACCGGCCCCCTTTATGGATTGCTTTGATGGATTATCTTCTCATATACATATTTCGCCGTGAACCTTTTTCATGCATCCGACTATATTTGCATGCAACCTTCTTTTTCAGATTGTAAACAGAAACAAAATGAATATCGACAATGTATATCCTATTGATCCTTTAAAAAGCGTTTTATTCAGAGTTCCATTAAAGTATAATATAATTTGTCTGTCTAGAAGCTCTCTCTACAATGTCTATAGTCTTAAAACGGAACCTGTGTCGGTACTATAAGCCTATATCTATGAACAGCTAGTTCATACACCTATAGCGGTGCCATGTTATTTTATCGTAAAAATGTGTTCTGCATGTTGACAAAATGAATTAAACATGAAATTTAGAATACTTTGTTCTCTGATTTTCTTCAATGCTTGTGTATATTAAATTGAATGGTCGAAGCATTGTAGATATCACAAAGAATTAATCTCACTTGTGGGAATCCAAGTGTGGAACTTACGTTCAAGATGCACAAGAAGCAACGTGATTATGTTTTTTACTCTAGTAGGAATTTATTCCTTATACTTCGTGAAGGTACAGCGCCGGAAGTTGTTCCGCAATAGATTATTCACCGAAAGACAGGAAGGTTTTTATCTTGGGCAAAGTATGATTGATTTCCTATCATGAGGCAGAGAAACTCCTAGTTCCCTTTTCATAGGATTTACCTCGCTCATGGAAAACCTTTCTCTGCATAGGACTAAATTCTAAGTATAGACGTATGCTAGGAACTGTGATAAAGAATTTTCTCCAAACTAGCTTCTCAACCAATCAGAATTCAGTATTAGATGGAGAATCCTACCTGATATTATTACTACACTATTATCACACAGTACAGTAGTGATGCTTACCGTTCTTTATGAACTAAATCCCCAAATAAGTGTTTAATCAGAAAATGTTAACACTGTCAAAAAACCCAAATACATGTATATACTTTTTCTTATTTGGAAGAATCCCTATTACATAATTACTTCTCTTCCTCTGATGTATATTTTAGCCACAGGTTAATACTTGTCCATCTTGACTGAGAAATATTTTTTACTCGGATTATTTATTTTCGTTAAACGCATACCGTATACCATAGAAAAATATAACACCTTTCCCGTATCATTAGCCTGGTATAAAAATGAAAAATAGTCTTACCTGCCTAAGTGACCCACTGAATTATTAAAGGACTTCCTGTCATATGTGGCATAAATCTATGGTACCTAAAATGGGGTTTTCCCATATAAATCACCTGAATTTAGAGACCACCTGTCATATGTGACCCTTTTTCCTCCTTTTCTTGACAGATCTCTTAAAACAGTTTAGACTGTACAATAAAATACCTAGAGATAATCGAAACCGAAATTCCAGTTCACTACGAAAAGTTTTGATTGACACTGGTTTCATCGTGAAGAACAGCTGAGAATCCAAACTTGGATGGGACCAGGTGTCTGGAAGGAGTTATCTTCCCCTGTTGGTATGCTGTATCCTTCGCAAGAATTGTATGAAACCTTTTTGATTTGGTGAAAATGTCAAGCTATGTGATAAGGCCATGTGATGAAGGTAAACTGTACAACGGTCAGTTTCTGGCTGAAATCAAGGTCCCCATGTCATATACCTTTTATATAAAAACAACAAGCACAACTTCCATACCTAAAACTGACCTCTGGGTCAAATAAGATTAAGAAATGAAAACATTCTGGTTAATGTTTTCTTTATATTCAGATACTACCGTATACTTGGTTTCTAGTTCAATATCTATTAGATTTGTATTTGAAAGTACATTTGAACTAGACAAAGATGATAAAATCTTATAATCCGATAAGATATATAGTATTATCTGAAAAATACACAAATACGCATCGAAAACAACTCCTACGCACTTTGCATATAGCAGGGCTTATGATGAATACTCAAGACAAATTACACGTCTTAAAAACACCAGTAATATATATAATTGGTGACTCAGTTTCCATATCTTTTACAAATTCTGTTGCAATAATGTGCACTTTACCCGTAAGCTGTTCCGGGACTTAATTTCAGGTTTCCTCAAAGAAATATGATTCAGCAATATCCATTATATTGGAACCGTGCTATGAGATCAACTGAGAAACAGAATATAAAGTTATCTTCCATAAAGTTTGATTGGTTAGTCGCATTATTGTTTAACGTTCCACTCGAGAATTTTTCACTTATATGGAGACGCCATCGTGTACCGGGGAATTGTGACAAATTTTGTCTATGCTCGACCTTTTTGTCGTAGAGCAGGGACAATTTTTACTGTCTCATCCGAAAGACAGGGACAGCAATCCGCGAAGAGGTTTAGCCCCGAACCCCGGACCACACGATCAGAAGTCAAACACGCTAACCACTAGGCCACGGCGGCCCTCTTAGAAGTCTAAATTACCTACAATAATGACATTATGGTGGCGTACTCGTCCTACTGACCGGGCGGGATGGGGTCCAGAGGTCAAGCCTTGGCGGGGGCGACAGACATTTCCTTTCCTTTAGACAACAACAATATAAAGACAAACGGATTTATTTCGTAATCCTTTTTTGCGATGAAGCCTTCCAAGTAAACTTTGTATTTGAGCAAGATTCCAATCTCATTGGCATTCACAAATGATAGAATACTGTCAGACTGTTGTAGANNTCATTTAAGTCAATAATGTTTATTTGATGCATAAGAACTTTAACAATTAAGTTAATTTTCATGTCTTTTAATTCTTTCGTCCACTCCTACTCAATGAAAATGTAAATATATAAAACGACAGATGCCAAGTGACCGCCTACCAATGAGACAACACACAAATCCGATTGGTTAGCTATCCCTAAACAACAGTACAATCAACCAACAAAGTCATACATACAGAGCAAACACATTTGTTTGTTGCTTATTTTATTGTTATCCATGTGGTGACGGCACGTTTTTAGTAGAGGAAGAGTACCCGGGATGAGACCATCAAACTTCCATAAAAAAAACTGGCAACTTTCTCAGATAATAAATTTACGTTCCATCGATGGTCGAATCCGCGCTAACCCCGAGAACTATAAGGAAGATCACCACTGCGATAAATAACATGCACATGTGTTACAAAGTATTTTATACAAATAATTAATCGATTGGCTTAGAAAAGCTGATTTTTCACATCACATCATAAGTGTTTACTGTTCAAAAGCGAGTTCAGTCAATACTATCTATCCTAAAGTAATGAATGGATTTTAAATTGAAAAGGGTTTAGTTACGTTAAAAGTTATTATAATTATACCATAAAGAAGGCAAGTCAAACAGTTTTCAGGCGTGGATCAGATATCAAAAGAAATTCTAAACATTTCTTGAAAGTCCTGCCCTGATTAGATACAGATAATTTTATCATTAGAATTACCTTAAATGAAATAAGCTTAGATTTAGCGAATATCCCCAATGTTGTCATCGTAGTAAGTTTTGTTTGTTTTTAATCACCGTAAAAGTCGGAATATCAATTGAATTATTGAGGAATTATAAACGGCAATATGAAGTTGATAATGTTTACGAGTACCTCTCTGGGTGCTCAACCTACGTAACTAGCTAAAATAAGTCATATCAGCAAGGTGGTTTATTCGGTTTAAAAGTGGTGGATTTGAATAGTGATATATAGAAAGTATTTCGATGGTCCTGAAAACGTTGTGGTTTCACCTTGGTAGATTTACAAAGAAACAGAGAGTTATTGAGCATAACTTTCTTTTTGTTCCTCTGACAGATGGACCATGTTATTCTTATTCCCATGATCACTTATGTATTAGTCCATAACGACAGAAAAATATCGGTGGTTTACTTATCGTGAGTGAAATGCTAGCGGTTTAGTAAGACATAATTGGCATTGTTTGGGCAAAATGTGTCGAAATTTCGGAAAAATAAAACAGATAGTATTTTTTTAAATTTCATTGATACATATTTTTCTTGTATCCATGGTCAATTTTATGGAATTAAGAAGTACTCATAACTACCGCCTGCCCCAATTGAAAGCGAACAAGATTTCATTTCTTCGCTCTGCAAGATATCTTAAATTCTTATCTGACATCTTAAAGGAGGAAGAATGACTTTCCTACGCTGTTAAAATGTAATAAACATCGGCAAAAACTCAAGAAAAGAAGACGGGTGCCTTCGTGTTATCAATTCGTCAGTCTGTGGTAACTACTCTTTACAAAGTTACGAAAAAATATCATTTTCGTCAAAGCATATTTAAAGAAAGGTAACTCGTGTTTGCATGTGGACCGTACTATCCAGTTCGTGTCCTTACTGCAAGCTGCGATGAATTGATGTTGGTATTGGACACTTCACCTCGAATATGTAACGGAATATTTTTGATCATTTCGATAAAGTTAATTTAACCTCAGGAAACTATGACTATCGTGGAGACAGAAGTATGT
>JACSZP010052893.1:0-20381 GCA_016161895.1 Pinna nobilis | reverse complement strand
TATATATATGTATACTGCGTTTGTGTGTGTTTGTTGGGAATTTGGTAAATCAAATGTGGATTCTAAAACATACTTAAAGATCTTAGTAAACCTGAAGTCACAACAGTTTTCCAGTATCAACGGCATCAAAATGTGTGACTTTTTAACACTTTAACAATCCAATCCCCGAAATAATTTAAAGACTAGACTTTCTTCATCAGAAAAAAATGACAATAGGAATTATTCATAATTGGTGATCAGTCATTCAAAAAAATACTTTAATAAACATCACTCTGAATCTACGCACAAGTACTCTGAGGTTGATATAAAATATGCTAGGGATCCTTATTGACAATATGTTCATAGTCTTTGGTGACCTGATCTTCCAACAGCCTACTGAATTCCAATGGGTACAAACTGTGTTCCTCTTTTAGCTTATCTATTTACAATGTATATATTCGTATTACTTTCTTCGAATGGTTCTGCGTGAGAAGAATATAATATAATGTCTTCAATTCGACACTTAGGTATGTCGACATTTTATCTTGTTAACAATAACTATTTTCATTGACTTGTTATACCCACGTAAACTCGAGATAAAAGACATTACAGGATCTTCATCGTCTGTTACGTACTTAGACATTTCAACAAGCATAGATGTTAACGGCAAACTGATATTTAAACTTTATGGTAAACAACTTGACTTCAGTCTCATCACCGTTAACTTTCCATATTTATGTAGCAAAATTCCATCCTCACCTGCATATGGAGTTCATGTCTCTTACCTGATTCGATACGCAAGAGCTTATTTACCGTACGATCAGTATATTGACACACAAGTTGATGCTACAGGGGTTCCATCAGTCTCAGTTAAAGTCAGCTTGTCCTAAATCTTATGGTCGGCATAATGGTCTGGGTTGCCGATATGACCTGTCATTTGGTCGTGTACCTGTGTGTGTTAGTGGGATGGGGGTGGGGGGAGGGGGTGTATAAGCGAAGCATGATACTCCCCAGAAAAGAGACTACCTCGGTTATCAGACCGTATCAATTATGTAAGTCTACGTATGTTTCCGTAATTGTTTGTTTGTTTGTTTGCCTATTTTATTAATATACGTACGGTGACAAATATTTATTATCTTAAAGCAGAGCTAATTATAGTCTATTGTTAACCTCGTACAAATGAATTGTCTGGTCATTTATCTATACACCCATTGTACACTCGGGCTATCAAATGATTTCCAAGTCAAAGTTCGCATTTGAAATTTAACTTGAAATTTTCATGTAAACAGTTTTATGAATCGACGATTCCTATTGTGTATTAGACCACAACGTAATATATGATAATATACAGTGGTGTGCTAATCTCAGCAGTGACAATTGCTATCATTTGAATTCAAAGTTCTTTCCGCAAACTGTGCTGCAATAACACGGAAGTTTTTACTCATTTCTAGAAGGATTTAGAGAATGACGATATTGAATTTGTTAAGTTTTAATATCGTTCCACTTTTGCTGTTTGCATCCATGGTAAGAATAAGGGTTCTTCTTGTTATTATTTGTTTTTATTAAGACAAAGAGATTATGCAGTCATTTATTATATATATCATTTTATGCATAAAAACAAATTCCAAAATCGGTATCGATATGTACGTACTTATTTTCAAAATATGTAAAAGAACGATCCCTAAAAAGACATATATTTATAAAAAGAAAGAGAAACATTTAAATGATTATTTTTCAATGAAAAGAGAAAATTATAAACAAAAAATTATCGAGAGCAGTGATAATGAAAAAAGTTGTTTTGTTACATTATTATTGTCTCCTTATTTACGCAGATTATGAAAATACTTGATATGTCATACCATCGTATAATGCCCTTTTCTAAGTTGGTTGTTATCTCCCTTGTTGTGTAGTCATCCACCAAATCCGAGATTAAAATGTATAGATAAGTATTGCCAACTTACACACGTTGTTCCGCCTTGAGTGTGATGTTGATTTTGACAATCAGGGCAGGGGCCTCCGTGGCCGAGTGGTTAGCGTGGTCGACATCGAATCGAACGGTTCGTGGTTCGAATCCGCACAGCGCCACTCCGCGGTTGGCCGCCCTTGTCTTTCGGATGAGACAGTAAAAACCAAGGCCCCGTGTCACAGTAGGTGTTGGCACATTAAAGACCCCCCCCCCTGCTCTACAAGCACAAGTGTCGAGCATAGGCAAAATGTGTCACCCTTCACCGGCACACAGTGATGTCTCCGTATGAGTGAAATATTTTTGGGTGGGACAACAATACAACAGCAATCAAGAGAAATAATGACATTTTGCAAAAAGGAAATTACTCCTATATAATCTTTCTTTTGATAGGTTATATTCGTCTTATCAGGTCATCGCATATTAACCTCTTTAGATTTAATTCGTCGAATATAATAACACTGTCTTATCAGTGTAATATCCATCGCTACTTGACAATGACAATGGGGACCATACCCAAGGTTCCCATGGGACCTTTATATAGCCTGCGCTGCTGTAAGAGTGATTTCACTTTTGCTAATAGTAGCTAAATCCTTGGCAATGCCAATACGCATAGTTCAGCAAATATCAAATTATTGAGAGTTATGACATTTTGTTGTTTGTATTTCTTCATATTAAAATCAGATGAGTGGCACGTGATGTACAATCCCTAGTTTTTGATTCGGCAACTGTACACCTCAAGGCAACATTGTTGGAGAACGGGTCAATGGGAGAGGATCATAGTGCGTTATTATGATTACACGCCAGATCTACATTTTTATTTCATATTTCCCAGGTGGTCGCCGACGTTCAAGTAGAGATTAAAGTCCTGAACTATAGAAATGTGGATAACAAGTACAAATTAGATATCTATGGGAACTCTTTCATATACTGCTGTGGAGAGGAGACCCCATACACCATCGACAAAGTCTGTACACAGCAGTGTAACCCCTCATTGGAGATCCAAGTCAGGTGAGCTCCTCTATCCACGATAAGTTAAAGCCAAAAACTTTGATCTGTATTGAGGTTTCCACTTTCAGTATCAACATTTTATTAAACAGCATAACAGATGAAACCACGTGAAAATTAGGCTACTCGATGTAATAAAGTTTTTTTTTGCTATATTTTGTACAGAGAAATGTATCCACATAGATATCTGCTGTAAATATTATTTCACTATGACATATCACTGACTTCAACTTAAACGACCATTCTCCATTGAAATAAATCAATATCCTCACTCCTGGAGTTGATTTTACATACTATTCATGGTATTTTAGATGTTTCAGCGTTATGCTAAAGAGAGTTTGATGTATAATTTATGGAATCATAGTAAGCAGTAATCCGATAAAGTCCTTAGAATTAATTAAAACTTTTAGAATTGAATTTTTGACATTCTCTTTCTTTTTTATTCTTTATGAATAATATATCACAAGTTTTAAGTTTTGTAGAAATTAAAAACCTTTGATATTACGCTTTACTTAGAATTTATAGATCTTTACTGCATTATATTATATTAAGCCCATTAAGGAATATGTATTGATTTTCTGAAACCTGAACCTAACCCTGAGTGTTTTTTTTCTGAACTATAGTCTAGAATTATTTCACGATCTATTCACAGAGTGTGACATTTTACTGATTGCTTCAGGTGACCATATAACAGTTGTAATAGAGATGACATGCTGTTAAGGGTCCATGAATCCTTACGGATACACAGTCCGATCCAACAGGGATTCGTAATTGTTCTGCATATTGAGACAGCAATGGGACTTATTCAATTTACCCAGTTACCTCATAACGTTTGGGCGGGACTAGTATCTCTAATGGTTGTAGAGCTTAACTTTATGTAGTTCTCTTGCTGAAATGACGTGATATATAAAATTTACAAATTGCAAGAACATCAATCGCCAAAAGAATCAGAAATCAATACAAAAATGATAAATATCGGATAAACGGCTGATAAGTCAAAGCTGGGATCTCGTCTTATTGAGGAGTTATCTTCTACTGATAACCGGTCACACTCGCTGTCTTTTTGATAAAAAGGGGGCCTCCGTGGCCGAGTGGTTAGCGTGTTCGACTTCCAATCGGAGGATCCGGAGTTCGAATTTAACAGCGCCACTCGTGATATACCGTCCCTATATTTCGGATGATATAGTAAAAAACCGAGATGCCGTGTCACATTAGGTCTTGGCACGTTAAATAACCCTCCCTGCTCTACGGCCAGCAGTGCCGAGTATAGGCAAAATTTGTCGCCCTTTACAGGTACACGGTGACGTCTCCATGACCAATAATTTGGAAAGATGGAGGAGGGAAAATTCATGAATATAAAGGACAAAGATCGCCCCTGTAATGAAAGAAAAGAAAGAACCAATAACTTCAATAATGAAAAAGCAAAATAATCTCATATGTACGAGAAAAAAAAAAACAAGATGACGACTGTTAAAGAGACATTTATAAGGATTTAGTTATCAGCCTGTATTCCCCCGAGTAATCTCTTGGACAAATAATTACTCTATATATTTCAATAATATACCGGTAATATGAATTTTTAATTCAATCTTGTAATTCAAAATGCATCTAATAGATTCAGTTGGTAGATGAATACAATTGACTCTATGCAAATTATTTCTAAATATCCAGAATTTGACTTGAGTGTTTCTTGTTTGCGTAATACACGCATGTTTGAAATAGTATATCGTAAATAAAACTATTTTTATTACAGAGACGGTTCTAGCAATCACGTGATGGATACATGGCAAACTCAGTCGATAGGAAACAACAAAACTCATGACTTCAGTGACGAAAGTACAGTCGGCAACCTCACCAACCCCTTGTCATTCAACTTGCCTTTTTGGAATGTATGTTTTTTTTATGTGTACTTGATGTAGCTTGGATTGTCTTGTGCTTGATTTACACGTAGACTCGTTTTCATATTAAGCATCTCGAAGTCTGTGATCGTCTTTTAGCCTTGTATGTAAAGTGATATAAGAAGATATGAAATGTAACGAATCCATGTTCATCTGGAAGAATAAGAAATTGTCATAATGTGATATAAAACAGTATTCTTGCAGTAGTAGGATGGACAAATTCTCTTTTAGTAGTAATTAAGAAATTATTAACAAGAATCTTTATCGTTAGACACTACATATTTACTTCTCTAATCAACCTTTTCCGTGCAGTTTTAATCTACATTTTATACAGCTACATGCTTCACTGACAATAATTCTAATTTATATTCATTGTTGATCATTGTTGAGCATGCCCAATCCCAAAAACGACCTTACTCTCTTCTATCCCACTTCATCCGTGTCAATTTGTTTGGCCTTTCGTTATGGTATTTGCGAGACCAGTTGGTCCTTATTTTTCTTGTAAATGCATTGCTATTTTCATGAGATTTTTTTTCATTATCTTTTCTCTGAAATTTTTTAAATCAAAAACGTTTAATCATAACAAAATAAACAACTTCGGTAAAACTAGAAATATACATTTATTTTGCATGTTCTATCTTTTTTAATTCATACAAGGTTATAGGGTAAGTCTTCTAATGAATATACACATTATCTAAATCCCGTGTTCTTGAATGTGTTCAACTAATTACATAGTGATGATGGGGTTAACCAATGAAAGTAACTAATTCTTTCGGGTTTCTCACCTTTGAAACAACTATTTAGGTAATTGAAATTGGATGCTTACGTGCAAAATTTGACAAAGTAACTTTTCATTATCTTGTCCTAAATCTGAAACCAATGTTCTTTGTATGATCTTAGAGCAATCATATGAATTAATTCGCATTTACCTCTGTCTTATCTAATGCTGAAAAACAAATTTCATCAGATTACTAGGACTGTAAAAAAAAGTAAACCGATATATCTGAGTTATTTCCATAATCATTGAGCATTTGACATGCACTGGGAGTATCAATTTCCGATAAATGAGTATCCAAATACAACCTGAACTGACAAACAGATACTTAATTTGACAGGAAGGCATGCAATTAGACAGCTCGATTTCTGATCCACCCTCTAATTTTTCTAAGGGTCCGTGTTTTATTAATTTTGCATTCCTTATAGGAGTTATGAGATCGATCATTTGTCGTCATGGTGATGTCTGTGGGTCGATTTAATTATTTTGCTTTCTGTTTTTACTAGTATTATCATCACAATCAAACATAATTACAGACCTGATACAAGAGCATTGATGTAAGATGGTATTTTATTAGCAATTAATGATTGATGCGCGAATAATGTTCTGAAATGAGAATTCATTAATACTTGCTATACAGAATTGATTTATGTCAAACAAAATTATCGTCAAAGTTCTATTGCGTAGATGAAAATTCGTGTGCAAGTCCATTACCATGTGTTACAATCTTCACAATAGTACTAATTGGGACAGAATACAGTACGTCCAGTATTTGTTTATACTTTCGAACTTCAGAATCTTTCAAAATTTTGACTACGCTTTTGATTTAATATGAATTTCTGTTATCTATTGTAGAACAAGTATTACATTGCATTGAGAATGTATGATGGCGAACAAAGGAACCACGTGCTCAGCGCAGTTCAGGTTCTGTTGGTCAATGTATCAACTGACCTGACTTCAGCTATAATACATCATGTCGATTTGTACAATCACCACCATCAGTAAGTGACATCATTCGAAGTATATATATAATCAATCTAATGGACATGCTGACTTCAATGTTCTTTGCACATATATCCAATAACACCCGACTGAATGGACAAACTCTATGACGGTTTAGTTGTTAACATCGGTATCGGGAGTTCATTGGATTTGACAGGTCAATGTGGTTTCATTAGGTGTTAGTGTAGAGAACATTGAAGATCAAATGTTGATAAGATTGGTATATGATTAAACACTGAATCTTAATTACCATTATATCGAATACCATGGATATGTCGACGATACCTTTGGTTCCCGAGGGCAGATATAACAATTTATACCCCTCATACTAGCGACCATTCTTTTATATTTTGAGTTTAATCTTTTGTGTCCTTCAAAGGATTATAAACTTTCGATTTGTGTTCCGATTCCTGACAGGTTAAATCATGATTTATACGAAACTTATGAATATGTATTTCATATTAGAAAGACTGGCTTCTATTAATTTGTGTTCGGGGGATTATATTTGGTGCAAAATATTCATGTAAAAAGATACCAAGTTTGATCTATCACAAAAATCGTACGATAAAGTCTGAGTATTTCGAAAGGTGCTTTCTTAGTTCCTCCGTGGCCCAGTACTTCGTGTGTTCGCGATCATGAGGTCGTGAATTCCAATCTGTGCCGCACTCCATATGACTTTCCCAGACGTAAGGATGACACAGTGGAAACCTTTGTCATGCGTTACAGTAGGTGTCGGCATGATAAAGAACCCTCCCTATCCAATGGCCTAAAGTATCGAGCATGGGTCAAAGGTGCTGCACTTGGAATTGGTGATGTCTCCATATAAGTAAAACATTCTCCAGTGGAACTTTGAACAACAATACAACTAACCAAATGATCATATTATCATTATCTACCTTTGATTTGCCCAATGCTTCACATAGCTAATTACAGTAAATTGCTTATACGATCATATCTCTTTCTAACCTGGAAAATTCCCGTTTGTAAGAGCTACTCTTTCCTCCCCAATTATATCTATGCTTTGCACAGTGCGTATACATGTTTGTGTATGAAGATATACACAAATAAAACCTGGACTTTCACATTTACTTATTATGGGACTTATAAGATATATGTATCAAATGAGAATGAGAAATAACCTAAATATAAATAATCACTTGTTTGAAGAAATATTTTTTTGTATTGTCGCTACGTCAGTAGGAAGATGGTATTTACTTTTAGAAAATAAAGCGTCAAATTTAACAGCTCTCGGTGTTTCGGTATAAATTTCATCTTTATTCTTATATAAAAAGGAGTTTCAGAACATTTGACTACATTTGAAGTGAAAGCATACCCGTAAAGCATTGTTGTATAATTGAAATTTTTTTTTTCTTTCTTACGTTTTAGTTTCTTAGTCTGTATAAACAATATTTCAGGCTAAGAATGCAAATGAAGTTATACTATCTCTGTCAAGCTAATCCTTTGAAGCATATAGAATGTATCAGCGGCTCTACAACACATGTATGCAGTCCAAATTACTACGGAGAATATTGTTCCAATTATTGTATATCACCTGATCCGAGTCACGGCACATGTGACGATAATGGGACTCTTATATGTAAGGCGCGCTTCTATGGTTTGAATTGTTCAAAAACATGCATGTCTTACTTAGACACTAGTCATGGACGCTGTAATGAGTCAGGGGTGTTGGTTTGTGACGTAAATTACTATGGAAACCGATGCAACAGGTTATGCGTTGATACAAAACATGGCAACTGTGACCAGGATGGGCATCTTGTCTGTCAGCAGAATAACTACGGTTCAAAGTGCACGACCTTCTGCGCCCCTGTTGCTACTGGTAACTGCAGTGATGAAGGGCATTTGATCTGCGCGGAAGGTATGTATTATATTACGGATGCCTAGCTGCATATCTTGAAAATGAATTTTAAGAATGACTTTAAGATTTGTTGATTTTAGTCATTTAGAAAAATTCTGTTTGTTTATCTTGTTAATTTTACCAAACAAAGATATGCAATGCAGTGAAGCATTGCTAAAACAAACGATTCGAAATCTGGCTGAAACTTGATAGGAACAAAATGTTTAGATTGTATTCGCCATTAAAAAACAGATTTTAATTCTGCGAACGTTTAATGGATCTAGGCGATATATTATTTCAAAGTCAATATGTCGAATATAAAAAGGTGACTACTTTATTCCCTTTTATTTACATTATTCGTACAGGAAATAAGCACATCACTTTTAAAATTTTAGTATAAGTGTGTATATATTGTGTCGATACAAATCTATGTTATTACAGGATATACAGGCAGTGCATGCGACGGTGTCATAGACTATTGTACACCGTCATCATGCAGTCATCACGGCACGTGCGTCGGTGTATTGAGAGGTGTTCGTTGCTCCTGTGTGTCAGGATGGCAAGGCAACCATTGCGAAATTGATGACGACGAATGTCAAAACAAGGTGTGTCATAATGGACTGTGTGAAAACTTACCCGGGTCATTCAAATGCACCTGTGCAAATGGCTGGACGGGACTTGATTGTGACAATGATATAAATGAATGCAACCAGACGGAACCAGTATGTCAAAACGAGGCTACTTGTAGTAATACACCTGGTAACTTCACTTGTACTTGCAAGGGTGGTTGGAGTGGTTGGACTTGTCATGAAGACGTCAATGAGTGTCTAGATGACATATGCGGTGTTGGAAATTGCACGAATACCTATGGTGGATATAACTGCAACGGCACTCAAGGTTAAACTTATGACGTAGCAGTCATTTATACTTTTCCTTTACACTTATAAATTATGATAAATCTTGCGTATTAACTCTCACACACATCTATTTATTCCACATTAATGGAAGTGAAACCGTCTCTGGTAATGTTTAAAACCAAATGGCGGATGGTCGTCAGGAGAACATATAGATCAATATGGTAATACTAGGATGCGTCAGACACTGAGAATATAAATTTCCAGAATATACTATAAACCCGTAAAGCGTGATATAATTTGCGTCAGTCCAGTATTTCTCCACATGTGAATGATTACTCATTAGACAGTGATAATGTAGTGCTAAAAGGAAAATATACTTTGTCGGAATGTTTAAGCATCTACTTAAACCACTTTTAATTATAAGTGAATAAACTAGGACAGTTTTCACCGTATCTGGTTCCAAGTTTTGTCGGAACCTAGGGCTATCACACACACACCGAACACACACACACACACACACACACAAACACACACACACACACACACACACTCTCTCTCTCTCTCTCTCTCTCTCTCTCTCTCTATATATATATATATTAAATAGCGAAAATGACACTCAACTTAAATTTCTAGATTTACAGTAAATACTTGACAGTTTAATTTAAGTACAAACAAATAATTTCTTACCTTAAGTTTCTTATCTTAAAGAAACAATATAAATTACATTCATTATCATTTACAGATGGGTCAATTAAACTTGTCTTCAAAGGTTTCCTACAGAAGTCTGACATAGAGAAGATTATGTCCAGTTTGTATGTTGTCTCCGAAGCAGTATGTTCCAATGCCATTGTGGATGTTAAATTGTACAGCATTACGACCAGGTATTCTTTGCGACTGTTTATCAATTCGTTATTCAAAAACAAAAATGCAAGTATGTCTAATTCTGAAGTCATTGTCTAATCCGTGTGGCCACATGTTAACACTTGAGAGCATGCGCTTTTAACCATTTAGTCTTTCACTTTAGTGCCCCGCTGGAGCCTAAATTGATCACATGATAAAGTTTGCCAACATACTTGCGGAAGGCCGGTGATCTCTTGTCGGATACATTGGTACCTGTTGAAGCGTGTTTGAGTCCGATTGATCTCGGATGTCGATTATAGACAATTTAAGTAAAAGCAATAAAAGTAATAACCAACAAAGCAACAAATATTACAAAATTCTAACTTCGAGCAACTATATACAGATATAAACTTCAAATACTATTTACAATGTGATGGGTACTAGGGGATGTATTGCAGGCATTTATCTATTTGGATGTATCCCTGTCCTGTCATATATCTTAGTGGGATGTATCCCCTGTGGATGTATTCTATGTAATGTATCCCTATGCTATGAGGCTCTATCTACCGAGATGTATAACAAGCTTAGGCCTAGCAGACGAACTCCAATGGTAACTAGCCCTATACCACAAAATACCTATGCTCGTATCCTATATTCGCACCTTAGCCTCTAACTGCAAAGTGCAATGTACAGAGACCCGAAGTCTAAGTACCCCGGTCTGCGTTCCACGCAAACAACACAACTGTATATACGTTAGTCTGTATCCACGCAGGCATACAGACTACGTATAGTTCCAATCACCCAACAGGCGAACCCCCTGTGTTGCCATGGTATCCTAGGATCGTTTATTATAACACTGCTTCGAAAAACCAAGGGCTTAGTTGTCTTCTATTGAGCTCCGCACTGCTTTGAAGCTGTAGTACTACTGACCACTGAATCTGATTTTCGCTTCCATTTATACAACTCGGCATACGGATTTTCCTCGACCTATACCTATGCCACATGTTCTCGGGGCTTCCCCATACCGCCAAGGTTAGTCGATTATCTCTAGAGCATATCGAACCCCATTTCATCACAATGGGTTCTCTTCTTAACCAGTAAAAACTGGCCGCCAATATATGACTAAAAGATTGTCAAGTTAAATACCAATAATATTACAGTTCTTTCGGGAATAGTTCTCTGAGAAATAATTCATTGCCTACTCTTTACCATACTTTTGACGAAGACTTTGAATTCTTTTTCCATATTTTCTCATTTCTAGAACATTAGAAATATTTTGCTTTGCTCGAAAGATTTCTTTTACTCATAAGTCAGTTATTAAAATAATAAAACAGATTTGTTTTAGAAGCAACGATGTGGCGTTTTGGATACAGTAGACATTTGCCAAGAAGAATCATTCGTGACCTTTGAATTTGAACGCCCGGTGACTGATTCTCCTTGCCCTTCAGATGAGACAGTAAAAAAGGTCCGGTGTCACCGCAGGTGTCTCTAATGACCATTGGTACTGAACATAAACAAATCATGCACAACTCCATATGAGTGAAAGATGCCTTAATGGAACGTTCACAATAACGATAACTCTCATATTAAATGCATGAATCATGTTTTTTTTTTATTTAGATCACTCAAACCCTAACAAAACAAACCGCATTTAGTATTCTGAGTAGTAATTCGGTGGTATTAAATGGCAGCTCTATTATTGCTGTCATTTTTAAAAAAAATGTTCACTAGTACTTTTTCATCATTTTTTCTCCCAGAATTCAAATCTGTAAATCTCTCCCCTTAAGTACTTGTAACCAGGTTACATATCCACTGGTTGAAAGTGCCCTGCACCATATGGCTGAAAGGATGACTAGAAAGGGGTTTACCAAAAACATAAAATAATTATGATTTGTTTTTGAATCCAGATTTCTTTTAAATTTAACTCATTTTCAGGGACGATCTTACTATTTTCAATGTTCCTGTAACCTGTGACGGAAATCCATTGTCGTTCGGAGATATAAAAACTTCAGTCCAAAATATGGCCGATATTTTTCCGAACTCTTTGGTCACCAACAAGAATACCGGCGATAAAATACTTACCAAGAAAAAGGTTCGTACTCGGTCATATCTAGTTGTAAATTATTGGTATGGTATTGTATTGTTGTTTAACGTCCCACTGAAGAATATTTTACCTATATGGAGACGTCACCGTGTACCGGTGAAGGGCTACAAATTTTGCCTATGCTCGGTACTGCTGGCCGTAGAGCAGGGAGGGTTCTTTAACGTGCCAACACCTACTCTGACACGGGACATCGGATTTTACTGTCTCATCCGAAGGACAGGGACGGCCAACCGCGGAGTGGCGCTGACGCGGCTCGAACCCGGATCTTCCAATTCGCAGTCGAACACGCTAACCACTCGGTCACGGAGGCCCTGTAAGTAATTAAAAAAGTATTTGACATATATAGTCGAAGCTGGATACATACAAATCGGAGAGGAACGTATATTTCTTTCAAATAAACAGGGTTTTCGAAAGAACTGGTTATAAACAGAAAGTTATTTAACCTTGGAATTAAAATTATATCAAGTAAAGCGGGTTTTCAGCGTATCAGGTTTCAGTATCAGTGGATTTTAATGTACTAGTTATGATCACTCTGTAATGTTGATGTCGACTTGCGGTTCATAGTATCTTGTTGGGATTCTGAGAAAAATAACAGCTAAAGCATGCTTTACATGTTTACCTGTATGATTACACAGATACATCCAACAGGACTGTCGCACCTTGCTAATCTATGAATTGTTAAAGACATTAAAGCCAGCTTTTCCTACGGTCCGGTCGGTAAAATGTTCTAGTTTGCGAAGACAGCGTGTCATTGGGTCAAATGTTGTCTTTCGTGATTCATACCACTTGGAAGTCCGTTCCTTAAATATTGATTTTGACTACGCATTACTTCGTTTATCTGATCAAGGTATAGGGCTCACGGCGGATGTAACCGGGGAAGCATACTCCTCCTAGGCACCTGATCCTACCTCTGGTGTGTCCAGGGGTCCATATTTGCCAAACTCTTCCCTTTGTATTCATTGTAGAAATTATCAGATCGATCATTGTCCGTTACCTTTACCTTTTCATTGATTATCCCAATCGTCTGCAATACACCATAGGCTGCATGTTGTAATGTTCAAGTTATAAAACCTGCATTGGAAATTGTCTGAAATTTTATTTCCGGACAACCTATTCCGTCCTGTCAGGGATTTGCAGTTGTTTTCCACGATGAGACCCTTGTCATTCCAAACTTGTATTATATTTTTGACTTGAATTTTAAAACCTACCTTAACACTTCTTCAGTTTTATTAAGTTTATTAACAATACTTTTCTTATAATTTTTCAGTCCCTATCCCAAAGTTATTTAATTGCAATAGCGGTCGGTTCCATTGTCTTCGCCGCTGTCGTGTGTCTGGCTGCTGTGATACTTATACGGCGGTAAGTGTGCCACAACAATTCCTTATGAATAAAAAGTAAAACAGCTGACTAATTAACAGCTGTAGTTATGTTAATAAAAGTGCCTATGGTTAAATATGTAGGCTTTTTTCCATTTGATATATTACTTCACTAAATTATTATTCATTGTGATGAAACCTGTCTGGTTAGGACGTTACCAATTTGAGTAAAATTTGATTTAATTTTGTTGGGAGTATTTATTTTGTTTTATTCAAATGCACTAATTAATTTTGGCATTAAATTTAAACACGATGGACTACATGTAGTTTATTTCGTACTGTGAAAATTCGTGTAAATCATAAATTTTATCAATTATCACGTAAAACGTCCTAGAAAAGAAAGAGAAAAGTTACGATACGTGTAAGGACTAGACACATATCTTACATCAGATTAATGTAGAAGCAGTCAGCACTTAACTAGGATATAATTATGCGATTTTCTCCTGCAGTGCGAAGCGCCTAAATAACAAGAAGGAACAACCGGTAAATATACCAGGAGAAGCTGTAGCCAGGGAAAATCCCTTGTACAAATTGAAATTACCCAAAGCAGGAGACACACTTGCCTAAACTTGATTGAACCTGATTATGGAGCCATTTTTACATAGGACTATATACACTATATGTGCGTTTATCATATGTGTACATATAAATCTGACGTCAGACCGCAGTTGGCAAAACTCAGTATTTACATTCAGCCAACAGAGGATATAAAAGCGTAGACTTACTATTTTTAAGATGAAACTTAATCTGGTGAAATATATGCTCTCATCTTTATCCAAATGCCACCATCTAATCAATCTGATCAGAATTTGATATTTTCATGTTACTGTTTTATTGATAACAGTATAGAATCCACTTATTTTTAACTCTGATATATTGAATGCTCGCTTTATTTGAAATGAATTTAATTTCCAGGCTAAATTATTTTATTAATGTTTTGACATAACATTTTGAGGGTTGAAATTAATAAGCCAAAACAATATATTTTTTAGTTGAAATATAAAAGGGCCTCCCTTATTTTGTGTGTCTATCAAGTTTTTATTTTCACTTTCTTGCAGAATGATTCTTGACTTTCTTCGTATGTTATATTGCACAGAGGATATATTCGGAAAGATTCTGTCGGTGCCAGTTGTCATGTTTGGCTTCAATTTCCGTAAAACTAATGAGTTCCAATTAGTTTTTATTGGTACATGCATTCTGTTTGGCAGATCCAGGGCACAATTCGCAAACAATCTGACGATTAAAACCATAAGTAGTCTTACGTGTGCATTTTCCCATGTATCAAATTTTGCACATTTTAAAATAAAACTGACCGATTGTGATGATAGGAGTTTTGTTAGCCAGATTGTGATTGTATTTATTGAATTATCAATATTAGGTAATCAATATCAACATTTCATGCACTTACAATTTACGACTTAGTGTTATCTGAAGTTTCTTTTTGAAAAGGTCTCTGGTCTGGATATGGGGGGGGGGGGGGGGGGGGGNNGGGGGGGGGCGGAAAGATATCTGGTCAAATTGGCATATTTCTTCTGTTAATTTCTTGTTTAGAAATTGTAATTTTCATAAGAGAAACTACTCCTTGATGCAAGAGGTAAGAATGACATGATTGTTTCCCAACATTGTTACAATATTTTTTATAAGCCTCCGATGGAAAATAAAGATTCAAACGAAATGAAATACATCCAAACTTACGTACAGGAATTTTCTTTGTTTAAAAATTCAGTGAGATTTAAATAGAATTAATCTTCCGTCATATTAGTTATAGTTCCTTTGTTAAACTTTTTTCATATTGAAATCGGTTCGACCGAAAACTCTACTATATTGAAATTATTTTTGAGTTCCTCTAAAAACAAAATATTGTTTTGAACAAGTGTTCCCAATGGAATTCAGTGACTAACTGTAAATGATGTGCTATGTCATCAACATATCAATAAACAAGAGAAACGTTAAAGAGGTCCGTGTTTGTCCAATATTCCCCCAATTTGTACATTTCCTACCGCTCGATTCATGCCAATTGTTTTCTGGTATATGTAATGTAATTTTCATACTTTTAGCTACTATCATATTGATGTAAGAAAATCAAGAATCATACAATATGTACATTAAGATTTCATTCTGTTACCTTCCGAAACGACGTGTCAAAATATTCCAATAAAATTCTAAGTAATATGGATTACGTCTCTTTAACTCATTTAAATGCATATTTCCAGTGACGTCACCAAGGTGATTCAGTCTTAGTTCTAAAACTCTTATGGCTCGGATAGGTAGCTCTGTGTTTCTTTGAATCATTCTGGCCAAATTATGTAATTTATTTTCACGGCCACGCGTTAAATTCATTCTTTATTGTCTAACCAACTGATGTTAAGCCGACTACTTGCAAACAACAATATTAATGTACTAGAATGGATTGCTAAGAAAACGTCCATAGTCGAGCACAACGTTTTTTCTCATTAGATATACATTAGTGTTAATTTGGAGAAAAGTTATGAATAAGTTTTAAAAAAATATATCAGCTAAAAATATATTTAAATATTTCAGGAGACAGTAGATGATGTTTGTTTAACCATGTTGTTTCTATTCCATGTATACAAGTAGTACTTGTTATAGGCTTAGGCTTTCAGAGACTCCCTGTGTATATCTGATGAATTCAAATATCATTTTTTCTGTATGATTTCTATTTCGATTATCAAACCTCGAAAAATCTTAAAATCTGATCAATGCTGAAAAATTAAAATGGTCCCATACCTAATGTGTTGGTACTCAGACTTAATTGACTTTATACGTTTTATTGTTATCAGTCCAGGAGTCAGAAAACGGCAAACTACAGAACAGGAAATTTGTCTGCAGAAAAAGACCATTGCTGCACGAGAGAGAAATGTGCGTCATCAAGAATGTAAATTGTTCATTGCTTGTGTCATCTAAATACCAATAGGATATAAGCAGTCATAAGCAGCGTAAAATAATGTACGGATAAAATGAAATGAATTACCTAAGCCAACCGAGACTTGCACTACAGACTGCGATTCTTTATTTAGAATAAAAAATTACAAAGATGATCAAATACAATTACTTTTAGTTAATCCTAGCTAACAACATTTCAACATACACAAAAGCTGATACACATTAAATTACTTTTGCAGAAATGTGCGCATAAAAAGCGTTACTGAACAAAACCGTCAATGTCTTATCTTATGTAGTTCACAATACTCACTTTAATGTAATAGCTTTTGTTAAATACGTGATTAGGCAGAGCATAGAATGCGGGCAATGGGGGCACTTCTGTCCTCTCCAAGCATAAACTCCACCCAGTGTCCAACATAAGTATTTTTATCAATTTTACCTTTGTTTTCTATGTCGATCGCCGCGAACATTTTTTTCACGTGGTCGGTATGTTGTATTCCAAAGCAAGCAAGTCCCTTGACTAGGTCATCCGGTTCAATAAATCCATCGTCGTCGCTATCAAACACGTCGAAGAAGCTTCCCACCATATTCCTAAAAGTGTCCTCAAACAGGTTTTTATTTACTTCCACAAGTTGTTTGTATGCAACTATGTATTCATCCTCTGTAATTTTACTTCCATTATTCATCTTTTGGTTGACTTCTATCAAGGCAGGTGTCACTTTGTTGCTAATTCCACCAGGCTGACCACTTTCCATAAGTTCTTTACCTTTCTCAATTAAGATATTCCATCCATTTACCAACCAACGCCTAACTTCACTCGCCTTAGGGTCTTTCAGGTTGAACTCAGTGATAAAAAGATCGGCCATTTCTCTGTAGTCGTTTTCCCCAATGTTTCCATCTTTCTTCTTGTTGTTCATTTTAAACCAGGTTCTGACTTTTGTTTCTATGAATTTGGTGAATACAATCGTGGTAGCTCCCTTTGTCGGTTGCATTGTGCTAAAGTTAAAATAGACCGTCAACACGATGTGCAGAATTGAGAAATGTCAAGAGGCGTGTATGTTTTCTACTTTTATAGATTTACATTAAGTCGACAAAAGGTGATAATGATCTTAATTTGCAACTTATATAGGAAAGCCACGGGAAAAAGTAAATGACTATGCTTATAGGTAATTATCCTTGTTGAATAACATTGCCGCCCCCAAAACCAATAATGTTCCAGTACTTCACAATGCAGTGTGCCTTGTTTATGGCAACACCAACATATAATGAATGGGAAGCGCTTTAATTCAAAGAAATAAATGTATTTAATAATTTCAACTATAACTGTCATTTACAGTGTGTCTTAAGTGTTTTAATGAAATATTGTTAGCTACAAATGAAAGCTTTATAGTGGATCCGGCCCCAGTACCGATACGGCCTCAGTTGATCCGATCCCAACGGATCCGGTCCCAGGTTGATCCGGCCCCATATTTATTTTCAGACCTACGGCATTATTATTATACATGTTTATTCATATATATAAATCATAAGGAAAAGTATTAAATAATCAGTGATTTTATATTGATGTAGTAAATGACGAATCATAAATTATGCATATTCAATGAAATTTTTAAAATTGCATGCGGAAATTTTAAGGTAATCGCAGTAGTCAGTTCTTATTTTCTGAAGAGTTATATTTTATAAAATATTGCAAATTACATAAAAAAAAAAAATTCAGATGAAATTATTCCAAGTACACTACTATAGCGTGCTTGTCTTTAAATTTTGGTATTGTACCGTCATACCTAAACTGACTTAATAAAAAGCGCAAGGGTCATATCATGCGCGGATCTAGAGGGGTCGGGGGTCCGGAATCCCTCCCCCCCACCTGGATGAGACAGTAAAAACGAGGTCCCGTGTCACAGTAGGTGTTGCTACGTTAAAAAACCCTCCCTGCTCTACGGCCAGCAGTGCCGAGCACAGGCAAAATTTGTCGCCCTTCGCCGGCACATGGTGACGTCTCCATATGAGTGAAATATTCTTGAGTGGGACGTTAAACAACAACAACAACAATTATGCGCAGATTCTCATTTTAACAGGGTCGAATTTTCCCCAGTTGGACCCCCCTCCCCCCTCTGAAAAAAAATCCTGGATCCGCACATGCATATGCTATCTAAGAGGAACCATATCACTGAATCTGACGCGGAACATGGTAAGTTATTTAGTGTATTCGCATGTGAAGTTGTCTCCTTTTCGTTTTGTCCACGTCATTGACTTATTGAATTTTGTATCTTAGAACTTGAAATGTAATTTAAATGATAATGATAATTCTTAATTTAATGATAATTTCTTAAAATCAAGAAATGTAATTTTATATTCTAACTTTTTAATTCATCCGTAGGGGAATGCAAAACTCAAAAACATCGTCAAATCTGATGAATGTTACAAAATAATAAATAGCACATTTAACAAATTTACGGATAAATTGTTTTCACCTTTTTGTTTTTTTTATAATCATCTAAATATTCTTTAAATAACAAGGTTCCTGAACATAGACGTATCTCTACCGATCAATAATACAAAACCTTAACATGTACAATTCAGTAAGAATTGTGTACTTAACAGTTGACCAGAAGTTTTCGTCGTCTCGAAAATCGGTTATTGACATTTGCTCATATTATTTTTTATCTTCGTTTTATTCATGTCGCATTATAAATTGAACGTAAAGTCATAAAACGACCAGATATATGGCACATAAAAACAGAGTGAACATCCGTCCATAAAGCTGTATACAATACGGGGAGCACAGTCTCAGTCAGAAGTGGGAGCAGGTGTAATGGAGGAGGAAGCATTCCCTGTAGACCGAACTACACCTTCTGACTAANNTTCTGACTAAACGTATATCACCTGCTTAGGACATACACTTTCTGACTGACCCTTCATCCCATGCTCAAGGACTAGACCTTCTGACTGACACTTTATCACATGCTCAGGGACTAGATTTTCTGACTGACACTTAATCACATGCTCAGGGACTAGACCTTTTGACTGACCCTTCATAAAATGCTCAGGGGCTAGATCTTCTGACTAACACTTTATCACATGCTCTGGGACTAGACCTTCTGACTGACACTTTATCACCTGCTCTGGAACTAGACCTTCTGACTGACCCTTCATCACATGCTCAGGGACTAGACCTTCTGACTGACACTTTATCACATGCTCAGGGACTAGACCTTCTGACTGACCCTTCACCACATGCTCAGGGACTAGACTTTCTGACTGACCCTTCATCACATGCTCAGGGATTAAAACTTCTGACTGACACTTTATCACATGCTCAGGGACTAGACCTTCTGACTGACCTTTCATCACATGCTCAGGGACTAGACCTTCAGACTGACACTTTATCACATGCTCAAGGACTAGACCTTCTGATTGACACTTTATCACATGCTCTGGGACTAGACCCTCTGACTGACACTTTATCACCTGCTCAGGGACTAGACCTTCTCACTGACCCTTCATCACATGCACAGGGACTAGACCTTCTGACTGACACTTTATCACATGCTCAGGGACTAGACCTTCTGACTGACCCTTCATCACATGCTCAGGGACTAGACTTTCTGACTGACCCTTCATCACATGCTCAGGCACTAGACCTTCTGACTGACCCTTCAACACATGCTCAGGGACTTGACTTTCTGACTGACCCTTCATCACATGCTCAGGGACTAGACCTTCTGACTGACACGTTATCACATGCTCAGGGACTAGACCTTCTGATTGACACTTTATCACATGCTCAGGGACTAGACCTTCTGACTGACACTTTATC
>JACSZP010052850.1:0-10837 GCA_016161895.1 Pinna nobilis | reverse complement strand
ATGACCGTAACAAATCTGCTGCCCGTGACAGATATCTAGTTGTTTCCAGCGACGACAGGTGGTGCAATGTCCGAAAGTTTGTCGGTTCTCAATTGCGAAGTACATCTTACCGTGTGAGACACCACGACTGTTACAAAGTTCCCGGATTCTCCTTTAACGACTATCATATTCAACCATCAAGCTGTGACCAGGACTCAACTGACGAAGACAGCATCTACATCAACCCTCCTGAACAACCGCCGGATACCCCAAGCGTTATATCTGCACCCCCTGAATTTGCAACTTGCACCCCAACAGTTACAGCCACTGACACTGCTACAGCCACTGAGATCAATGATGACCCTATTTCTAACACCTATTGTCATCCGCAGAGGGAGCGGAGAGTGCCAAAGAAGTTGGATGATTATGTCCTTAGTTAGGACAGAGACGCAGATATACGTCTCTGGTTAGGATTCCACATGTGTTTTCTTTTATTGTTTCGGGGCAGAATAATCCCCAGACACAGGAGGGTAGTCTACCCAGTGAGTGTGTTACATGTAGTATGTTTAGATGACCGTTCGCTTTTTATTCTTGTTTCTATGATATTGTGACTGTTTCATGTCTGATCTTTATTTCTGTGCCTAGTTTACTGTGCAAAGACTCGTGCTGTTTATGTGATAGTGTTTAAAGAGCATTTCTTTAAAACATTCGTGGCCACATGTATTTTGCTCTTTTAGTGATTGAACAAAAGGAAAGAAAAGGTGGTAGCGCCAGAGTGTGTTGAGTGTATTAGGCATTCCGTGCGCAGAGTTGTATGCCCTTGTCCGTTGTTGGTCTAACTATTATTGTTTGTTTTTCCGGTAATAAAATTACCTCGTGGTCGTCATTGTCTACTGTTGTTGAATTGTGATTCTTCCCTTATACTGGCGCACGACTTAGTCGACCTCTTTTAAGTCACAGGTGTATATTTTTCACAGAAGCAAGAAAAATTTATTCGTCCATAGATAGACAATTTTAAAGATTCTTTTCTAATACATGTATAAAAATGGTTTTCGATTTTATACCACTGATGTAGATATCCTCAAGTTCCCTATTGTGAAATTTCCAATTTTTTTGCAGCAATATTCAAGCAGCACCTGTACATGGATTATACATATCTCAGCTGATACGATAATCAAGAGCAAGTGTTTCCTTTCAGAATTTCCTTGATAGAGGGTTGTCTCTGGTAATAAAGCTTCTAAACGAAGTTATCCTGATGATTAAAGTTTTTAAGTCGCCATCATGACCTGGCTGAGCGCTACCGGTGCAATAGATGATGAGGGATGTGTTCCCCTTGATATATACCCATCCAAACTCATTCTTCTTTTGTTCTTTATGACTGGGTTTGACTTATTCCCAGACTTTTATCATAGTTGACAACGGTATTTGATATATGTTGAACACATTTAAATAACTTGTATAAAATATTTAATTCGACAATCAACAAGGGTAAAAATGAAACATGTCATATACAACAAGTAAATATAAATCAGTGTGTATACATCTCCAGATATGATATAACTGAATTTTTCTTCGTTATATATTTGATTTATAGATTCAGGCCAAATGTAATCCCAAATGCCATCTCCACCATGATTTGTGGTGTTCCGTCTTTGAAACATACATAGTTTTCTTCCTTTGATCTCTTCCTCCTGTAAATAGAAAGTAATTGTTACTGTAAATTCCCTATTTTATTTTTTATTTAACTTTGCAATTTTGCCATTTTGTATCAAGTTGCAAGATCTTAAAAGTGCAAGCTCCCAACCCCAGAATATTAGATTTTGTGTTCTGAAACTGGTTTCTAAGTAACCAAAACAAAACCTGGTCTAATTATATCATCTAGATTGATTAATTCACAATCTTAGATATGATATACTCAAGTCATTCTCCTATGTTTGCCATCTAGTTCACAATCAAATACTTTTGTCTGGATTTCATTCTGTTCATAAAACTACATACAGTGCTGGTTGAAGATTACATTGAGAGTCACAGTCTACTACAGCCTCTCCTCTACTTACCCAACAACCCAGTAACTAGCAGTAGGACTGTTCTCATCATTTTTATTGTCTGGGACTGTGAACAGTACTCCTTCCTCTCTGATGTTGTAAAATGTCCTGTCTGGAACTACGGGTATTTTTCTGCCGTTTTTATCCTCATTCCAAACAGCAGTTTTCTGTTTTGATGTTAAGTAACATAAACAAATGAAATGTTAAAAATGATGTCCTCACGTTTATTGCATGTAAACTACAAAAATGTTATCAAAATCTTACTTCAACTACATCAAATTTTTACGTTTTGTTGTACATGTACTTGATATTGCAAAAACCTAAGACTTAACATTTGAACAAAAATCAGTTTTGAAAATTGTTGTTTTGAATATATAACAAAAGATGAAGTATTTCTTTGAGACACAAATGATGTTCTCATCTCTTGATTACTACCGGCAAATGCTATAGGAAAATACACCCCATCTCCTAAAGATGGTCATTGTAAAGCTAACCAAATTTTTGACTTCTGACCCCAACACAAATAATACGGAAGCTTCACGCTTTGACAGCATTGGCTAGCAATAGAAATGTCAGATTATATTGATCATTATAGAAGGTAAATTTAAATATTCTGGATGCCTTATTTTATTCAGAAATTTTGCTTAGGAACATAAGTCTGCAGACTAAATAGTGCTCCAATCTACATGAATTAAAACAGTCTAATTCAGTTTACAGTATAATCCAATATTTTAGATATTAACCTGTCTTACCCGTCTGTATCTGTATTTGTCAAACATGTGTTTGATCTGTGGACAACAAGAGTGGAAATTCTTTATCACTTCTGGGTCAATCTGCCCTGCTTCAAACGTTGGCGAGACAAATATGCCCTCATATTTGTTCATATGAAGGAAATGTAGTAAACAGTTATCTGCCCCTGACGTCAATCTGGAAAATATTAGTTAAATAAAAGATATAAACACATTAAGTACCATCACTCATTTTTTACATAAATACAAAACAGGGAAACCCATTTTGTTGAACCCTGATTTATTTGGAATCCTGATTAGTTCTAAATGACTATAATTCCCCAGCTTAATAACTTTATTTCTATTTTAAACCACTCATTTTGAAAACTATTTATTCAAAAGAAAAATTTATTCCCTTAACCCATTCACCCCTGAAGACACATGTGGGCTGGCCTAAATCATTGATTTTAGGAAGAGTCCATTAGATTTCAGGGGTCAATGAGTTAAGTTTCAATATATCAGGATTCAATTATACATATTTTTCACTCTTCTGAAAAAAAATCTCATTGTTTTCATTTGTCAATAAACAAAGACTAATGTGATTCTATGCAGGCAGTATAGATTTTTTTTTCATATCTACCACCTGATGTGCTTGAGAAAAGGGAAGCAACTCTTATTACTCTTTTTCAGTTACATTGATACACTTATCACAAATGAACAAGCAATCTTTAAAACATGATTGGGATTGACCAAAACTGGAATTGAACTCAAAGTAGGAAGCTTCATATTCATAGCCCAACGCCAACGCTCAATCAACTCTGCCATGAGGGCCCAGGTACACATTATAAGTATGGTTTGTGAGTTTAACTTACTTGATGGGTCCTGATGTTCCACTGACTTTGGACATTTTGTCATCTCGGGACTCTGTGGACATTCTATTTTTGGATAATCTCTATGAAATCAATTAAACAGTTATTAATATATATTATCATCTGTGAATTATTATTCAATTTCACAATTTCTTGCCACATGGAAAGAAAGCAAATAAATGCATTTGGAGTGGAAAATCTGTTGGCTCTATTAGACAAAGCAAGAAATATATTGTACAAGTACTACAAAAAATACACAGCGAAAAATTTAAAAAAGAAATAAAGTGTAAACAAATCTCTAAGACAAATCTTGGCTCCCATTGACAGATGATCATTAGTACTTTAAAGGCAGAACACTAATTTCCATTTTTTTCCTTAAATTTGTACTTTGAGCCATTTTTGATTCACAATTTATTCAAGATTTGATATGCATGAATAAGGTGCCTGCGAAACCTTAATGAAAAAATCTCTTTTCTGAGGTGGATATTCAAAAGTTTAAGTCATTAATCCCTGAAAACTTATTGATTCTTTCTTGTATCAATGATTTAGGCAAATAAAAACATGTCTTCTTGGGTTGAATGGGTTAAATTCATATATCCCCTCATGCGGACCCCAAGGCTACATACAATGATGAATGTCAAAATATAGAATGTTCTTTTTACTAACATTTTTCACAATACATTGAAGATTTCAAAAGCAACTCTTTTTTTTCACTTCCCTTAATCATTTTGGGACAACTCGAGAATCTTACACTAATGCTTCAACATATTTATACATATCATTACAAGCATGCTTGTTGAAGACTCATTTTATTCCCATGACAAAAAAATTAAAAAGACGACAAAGAAATTAGAAATTCCTCTCTCATGACAAAAGATTAGTTCCATTTCTGTTCAGAGAGAAAAAAGATGGACAGAGTTGGGAAAGAAAGAAAGAAAAAAAGAAAGAGGGAGACAGAGAGAATCTAATATTGAGAGAGATGATTAGAATATAGGAAGTTTTCTGAGGTTACTTACCTTCAGACTACCGCCACTTGAGCTGCTGTCCACCGACTCGTTGGATTGGATAGAATCCTTTCTACGGGGTAGATGAGTGCCAAGTCGTCGTCTGTGCAATAGACTTATGTCTGCAATACAGAGAACAATAACCTTGAACTGCAAGTGACTATTTTCTCAACAAAAGATGTTATACAGCTCAAAATGTTGGTCTACGATAGTAACTTTTAGCCATTGAGCAGCGAAGATGTTCTCAACTATTTCAACACCTTCTTTGATGGGGGGGGGTTTCTTATTTGTAAGTAACCATCAAAGCAACCTGTAAGGTTCACCTAAAAACCTAAAATATCTAGCAAACAAACTTGCAACTAACTAATTTTTTCATTTGTGCTGTGAACTCTTGCATCTAAGGTAAAGAAAAGCAACAAGAAGCTGAACATAAGTAGAGAACAGGATTTTCCCAGGATCATTTAAAAATGCTTATAATGTCTCTAAAACCATCTCTAAGGATTGCGTTCCGACACTAATGTGTCAACATAAGCATTTTAAATGGAGCGGGTCTGTGATAAATCATTATGGATGGTTGTATTGTTGTTTAACGTCCCACTCAAGAATCTTTCACTTATATGGAGATGTCAATGTGTGCCGGTGAAGGGGGACAAATTTTGCCTATGCTTGGCATTTTCACTTATATGGAGATCTCAATGTGTGCCGGTGAAGGGCGACAATTTTTGCCTATGCATGGCATTTTCACTTGTATGGAGATGTCACTGTGTGCATGATAAGGGCCACAAATTTTGCCTATGTTTGGCATTTTCACTTATATGGAGATCTCACTGTGTGCACGATAAGGGCCACAAATTTTGCCTATGCTTGGCATTTTCACTTATATCGAGATCTCATTGTGTGCACGATAAGGGCGACAAATTTTGCCTATGCTTGGCATTTTCACTTATATGGAGATCTCACTGTGTGCACGATAAGGGCGACAAATTTTGCCTATGCTGGGCATTTGAGCCATAGAGCAGGGATGTTTTTTTAATATGTCATTGCCTACTGTGACATGGGACCTCAGTTTTTACTATCTCATCCAAAAGATAGGGACAGTCTACTGTATCTTGGCTCGGGCTGAAACCCCGGACCTCCCAATTCAAAGTCGAACACACTAACCACTAGGCATAGAGGCACCAATAAATCGTATGAAACAGGAAAAAACACAAAGCCCTTGTCATAGCAGATGATTTCATGCTAAAGAATCCTAAAAGCTGAATGGCACTCAATGTTGGGCATTGGTCTAATTTTTAGCCCAGGTCAGCATACAGTGAATCCTTCACATAAGTGATAGATTGTAGAGTGGGTTTTATCACAGTAACCACAGAGTATCCCTACAGTGGGTGGGGTCAGGGCTCATCCTGTAGGTAGCCAACTAGTTTTTATGGAAATTGGCTAAAAATAATTGTAATTGGCTAATTTTTTGGCTAACAATTTTTTGCTGGGTATATGATTTGATTGGTGTTCAAATATGTTCAGCCCTAATGCTAAAATAAAATTTAGCAATGAAAGTCAAGGAACAAAAGGGTGATGCTTAAAAATCTATAGGTAATAATGCCTTAAGTTGCTAGCAGTTGTAAGTCTATGTAAATTATCAAAAATAGTTCACATACTGGCTAATAGAATTATCTGTTGGCTAAAAAAAATCTTGGTTGGCTAATTTTTTTGCAGGGTCCAGGGTGCGCCCTTGTGTGTTTTTAAAGACAAGAAGCTTCTCATGACAGATTTTAATTATACAAACTTTTCATAGGTTTTTTAATCATAAATGACAACACAAGTGATCTCCCCTGACAGAAGTATCAAAAGTCTGGTTCCACAATAGCGGTGATGTACAACTTTTAATACTTACCGAGTTTAGTCCACAATAGCGGTCATGTAAATCTTTTAATACTTACCGAGTTTAGGACTAGAAGTAACAGGGTATATGACATGAGGTTGACTGATGATGGGTTTCTCATTATTCAATGATGTGGCAAGTTTGATGCTTTGTAAATTGCTTCTGAAATCAAGAGAAGAAACATACAACATTAAAATCTACAAATGACTAGATGGAGGTTGTTAACATAGGCTTGTAGAAATATAGTAACAAGCCTCAGAGCTTGGTAAAATTTTGCAAATTTGATAGATTGTCTTACGACAGGTTCCACTCAACCTTTGCAATTAAATTGTTTAACAACAACATTTAATTCTAGGCTTTCTTTCAAACCTAGATTATACATAAATGAGAAGTAAGATTTAAACAGTTGAAGAAAACTGGACCCTGAAGGAAAACACGCTACCAAGCAGCAATGATGGGTCTCAAATATCTTTATCAAATGTCATATTTTGTAGTATGGAAATACAAGTGCATTTTATTATAAGTCTGATTCAACCTACCCTTCAAATGACAAATAAAAAGAAATTGCAAAGAAGCTTTTACAAAATTCTGTAGGCATACCTTTGATCACAATGAAGTGACAAGTCAAGGGCATTGATCTGCATAAGTGTAGTTTTAGCCTGGTCTATGTACCAGGAGTCAGGTGATAGAGATTTCCCGCTTCTGAAATATAGCAATAAAAATAGGTATCATTCTTTTGTTTTTAATGTAACCTTACATCTAAATAGCTTACCATGTCCATTGACTAGGTGACAGAAGTTATCAGAGGACAACAAAGCTCGCCATCAGATATCAAATAAATAGGGTTAAAGCTTTCTAAACTAAAAGTAGGTCAATTCCAAGGTCAAAGTAACAAAGTCAAAATCATGGACTTAAAAGGAGGGAAGTTGTTGCATTGTTGTTTAACTTCCCAATCAAGAATATTTCACTCATATGGAGACGTCACCATGTGCCAGTGAGACAAATTTGGACGACAAATTTATTTTGCCTAAGCTCCGCTCTTATGGACATAGAGCAGGGAGGGTCCTTTAATGTGCCAACACCTACTGTGAAAAAGGAGGGATGTAGAAGGCATGAACGGGCATTCAAAATTCAATATATCAACGAAAGACAGCACCATGGCCCAAAACAAAAAAGAGACAACACTTCAAACAGTAATACACACAGATACACATAAAACTAAAAATAAAGTGACATGAACCCTTCTAAAAACAAGGAGTGAGTGCAGGTGCTCTGTAAGGGATAGCAACTCCTGCCCAACTCGTGGCACCCATTGTGCCACCTATATTTCAAATCGGAGGAAATGTCAAGTTCAGAAACAGTTGTAAGCAGAACAAGAAGGACAGGACTATGTTTATGATAAGTGGAACATATCCCTCATCATCTGTAAAATCTATTTATAATGGCCAACTAGGTCATGGTGGTGACCGTAAAACTTTTGAAGAGATGACTTCAATCTAACCACTAAGAACCCTAATGCCACAATGATACATCACAAAATCAACCCTTACACAATTAAAATTAAAATTCTATCTCTAAATTGGCTGTGTGCTCCTTTGAAATGCTGATTAGCACAAAACACTTATGAAATTGCATTAAGATGGCAAATCCCTAGACCTAGGTTGAATTTGGCCTGTCTATTATATGCTCATGTTTACAATTGTACCTTAGATTGTTTGATGATGATTGGTTATTGATAGAGGTTGAGATTCAATACCTACCTTAGGGAATCTCCTCTGGCCTCTAGAAGGGAACACATTATGGAATTTTCCTGAAACACAAAGAACAAATACATTTAAACTTAAATGCTTCTCAAAGAAAATAGGATATCAGGATATTGTTTCTGGAAAAACAAAAATCATGAAATACAAGGTTCATAATGGGGTCCTCCACCACACTAAGTGATGTCTTGTAACATCTGTGCCGCACTTGATACACCAATTTTACTATCACTTATGTTATAGGCAACTTAAAGTTGTTATGGATATTTTTCCTGATTTTTGTGCCAAAAACCAAAATTCCTAGGATATGTTTCTAAAATCTCGGAGTTGTTTAGGTTCCAATTTTTCTTCTTAGATAGTATAGGAGTTATACAATGGAGGACAGCTATGACCCTGCCATATAAGTCTTGGGAAATGTTCTGTACATACAAAAGGTTGGTTGTCACTGAAGTGCAACAAATTTTGCCTATGCTCGACGCCACTGAACAGCAAGTCTTCTCTAACATGTCGACACCTACTGTGACATGAAATTTTAGTATTTACTGTCTCATCTAAGGGACAGGGAAGCCAGCCATAGCATGGTTAGCATAGCAGATCAAACCCACCAGGAGGCATACATGCTAATCACAGTTGTGCCAGTACAGACAGAACAACATACTTACATAGCCTACAATCAACCAGAACATCTTAGCATCTACAGGCTCTGTATATCCGAACATCTGTTCTTCTCCCAGGTCGTAAGATTGTCGTGTAGAGTTGATCTCCTGCCAGATGACCAGTTGCTGTATTTTGTCTTTTTGACACAGTAACAATAAACACTGGTATCTCAAGAAGAGGTAGATGTCTAATAGATCCTCCTTAGGGAGGTGACTACAAAGTAGCCAGGACTGAAATATAAATAGGTATACATGTACATTACACATATTATGTAGGCTATTTCACGATAGGTTTTGTAGGTTTGTTGTATTGTTGTTTAACGTCCCACTCAAGAATATTTCATATATATGGAGACCTCACCGTGTGCCGGGGAAGGGCGACAATTTTTTGCCCATACTTGGCACTAATAGCCATAGAGTAGGGAGGGTTCAAAAATACAATTTTTGACTAATTGTTTAGCTCACATAATATCACTTATTATTTAGTGCTAATGTGGGGGAAATAATCCCTTCTAACAATATATTTGTAAGAAGCATGTAAAATCTTATCTCTTCCTTGCCTACTTCAGGTTAATCATGGTTTTGTCATGTAAAAAAAATAATTTGGCTCATCCAAATCTTATTTGGCTAATTTTATTGGCTTCACAAATTTGAAAAAATGGCATGAACCCTTTTTGTGCTTTCTTATGGGGTTCTATTCTTTAGATTATCTTTCCAATACACTTGTGAAATATTCATAATTTCTTTTTAATGCAGACAAAAATTTCATGACAGAAAAAAAGTATTTTACCTTGTAGAAAAGACAGGACCCCAAAATTGTGAACGTTCTTCTACAGCCAAATAGATGCTCAGACTGAAAAATAAGCACAGATTAATCATAACTGAGCTTCAATATTTCTTAATGAAAGTTATATGGTGGCTGTATCATTGTACAGCAGGCTCCAGAAAATGTTAATTTTGCTACCAATTTGCATCCTCTGTACAGAGGGATCTTTAACAATCACTACTGTTACACCTTTACTTATTACTTTTTATACTCTCCTATAGTGTTAAAAGTCTAACAATTCAGATGATTGCCTCACAAAGATGCTGACCAGTCAACTTTTCGATGTTGACTGGTTTTGCGTATAATGTTGCCCACTTACATCAAAGTTCATTAATATTCGGTAATCCCTGCCATTATTTAGACTTTTTCACCATAACATTTTGATGTTGACTGAAATCTTGCCTGCTTAGGTCAAAGTTCATTAATATTCGGTATCCCCCGCCATTATTTGGACATTTCCGCAATAATTTGATGTCATATCCTTATAGGAAGTTTTAACTCGAGTGTTTGCGGTCCTCTAGTTAGCTGTCAGAGAAATTGCTTTGCTCAAGCCAGTTTGGAAATTATGGGTAGATATCTTAATATTTGAAAGAGGAAATAGTTGAAATCCTCAGTAACAGAGGACAATAAGAATACCAAGACCTCTATTTCTACATAAAAAATGTTACACTCATAATTATACCGATCTCAACAAACTTTACAGGCAACATAAGTATTGATGAAAGCATACCAGATACATACCCTATGACCCCAATCTGCAGCTTCCCATCCATTCAGTAATCTTTCAATGTCGTCCTATAGACAAGAAAAGAACGAAATTACAAAAACAACAAGTACAAGTATATATACTGAAGTATGGGTAGCTGGTTGGTTGTGTTGTGCTTTTACATTCCACTCAACAATCTTTCACGCATATAGAGTCGTCACTATATGCCAGTGAATGGCTATAAATTTGACTTTTAAAAAAATTTGAATTTAAACTTTATTTATTTACAAGGATTTACAAACAAGTTTTGCTAACTTATATTAATGGCTCTCATAGGCTCTGATGTCAGCTTGGTGGGGTCTTTGCTGTGGGAGGAAACCAGAGT